>JABSNV010001102.1:0-85350 GCA_024085815.1 Flaveria linearis | reverse complement strand
ACCTTAACTCCCTCGTAATTTATAATGTGCCCTAAAAACTGCACCTCCCGTAGCCAGAAGGCACATTTAGAGAACTTCGCATACAATTCTCCTTTCGTAAAGTCTCTAACACCTCCTTAATGTGACAAGCGTGGTCTTCTTCGTTCTTTGAGTATATCAGAATATCGTCAATGAAGACTATCATTGATCGGTCCAACATCGGCCGACACACGCGATTCATTAAGTCTATGAAGGCGCCCAGGAGCATTGGTTAGCCCGAAGGACATAACCAGAAACTCATAGTGGCCATAGCGCGTTCGAAAGGCCGTCTTGGGATAATCTTGCTCCCTTACCTTCAGTTGATGATATCCGGATCGGAGATCTATTCGGGAGAACCAGCTTGCCCCTTGTAATTGATCAAACAGATCATCTATCCAGGATAGAGGGTATCGATTCTTCACGGTCAGTTATTCAACTCCCTATAATCTATACACATCCTCATGCTCCCATCCTTCTTCTTTAACAAACACAGGAGCGCCCCACGAGCACATGGAAATGCGGGCCTAATGAATCCTTTATCAAGGAATTCTTGCAGTTGTGACATGAGCTCCTTCATCTCGGGCGGAGCTAGGGCGGTAGGGTGCTTTGGCAATGGGTGGGACTCCTGACAGTAAGTCAATATGGAACTCTATCTCTCTATCTGGTGGCACTCCGGGCAGATCCTCCGGGAATACGTCACGAAAGTCCGCAACCACTGGTACATCGGACAACTCTTTCGTTTTATCTTTAACATCCTTGACATACGCTAGATAAGCTCTGCACCCTAGCCTCATACATTTCTCCGCCTTGATCATGGAGAAATGATCCTTGGAACCTTACAATCATTATCACCGTTAGATCGTAACCGGACTACCATCTAGAGCCGTTAATCGGATCATCTTTTGTTGGCATACTATGTTAGCATCGTGAGCAGCTAACCAATCCATCCCTAGTACGAATCGAAACCTCCTAAGGGCATGGCAAACAATTGTGCGGGGAAGTAATGACCTCCTAGTTTAATGTGGTAATCCTCTATCATTCTGACTACTCTAATGAACTTACCATCGGCCGTTTCTACTTCGAAGGCATCATCTATTTCCTTAGTTTGGACATCTAGTGTAGCACAAGGTATAGATACAAAACCTTACTGGCACCACTATCAAACAATATGGAGGCACAAACATTATGACAAGGAACGTACCTGACACTACGTCCGGGTCTTTCTTGCCTCCTTCTTGTTCATGGTGAAAGCCCTTGCCTTGACCTTGGGCTTTCCATTACCCCCTTTGTCATTATCCTTGCTTGTTCCCGAGTTTCTGGCTTAGCTTTCTTGCAATCCCTGCTGTAGTGCCCCGTCTCATGGCAGTTAAAGCACTCGTTCACTTCCGGGCACTCTCTAGCCATGTGAACCATTTTCCCGCACCGGTAGCACCAGGGCTACCATTCGCACTCTCCGGGATGCCTCCTCCCACACTTCCACATTCCTTAACTTCCCCACCCCCTTCACAATCGCTTGTTTTGCATCCACTCTTGCTTTCTTGCCTCCCGGTTGGTAGTTACCACTTCCATACCTCTTCCCATTATTATTCCAAACTTTGCCTCGTCTCACCCACCGTCACTGGCCTGCGGTGATCGTACAACCTTCCACTGAGGTCCACTGCTGACCTGAAAGTACTAGGTCGGGCAGTGACCATGTCCCTACGAATTTTCAGAGGCAACCCTTGTATGTACCTCTTGATCCTCTTGGATTCGGGAGTCACAAGTCAAGCACCAGAGGCCAGGCCATTCATTGAATTCGTAGTGTATTCCTGATGTGTCATATTTTCACAGGCTCCAAACTCACAAACTCTTGCTCAATCTTGTCAAGCTCTCTTTCTGGGCAATACTCCTCTATCACCAACCTCTTCATCTCGGCCACTTCATCCTCTCAATAGCCTCCTCCCCGTAAGACTCAACGATGTTATCCCACCACACAGTGCTGGGTCCAAGAGGGAATGGAAGTAAACTTCACCTTTTAGCTTCCCGGCACTCGCTGATCTTCAGTACGGCCTCCATTTCCCTGATCCAAGCTGGGCAGTAGCAGCGTTACCAGTGCCATCCAACGTTGGGGCTTACACCTCTGAAAGTCCCCGTAGCTGTACCCCTTCGCCCTCTCTTCCGCCTCGGAACCGTCATGGGTTACCCAGACGATCTTCCTCATCTCTCAACTCCTCAGTCTTGACCGCTCCTTTCTTATCAACCTTCTCTGAAGCCGTACTCTTCTTAATGTCACCCTTAACCTGCTCAAAAATTCCGTAAACAGAGCGGGCACACTCCAGATAGGACCTGATGCACCTCTTGGGCAATAGCTTCCTTTACTGTTTCCTTCAGTTTTGCCTGATTAGTGGTAGGCCCCTCGGCTCCCGTTTCAAAATCAACCTCCTCCTCCTTAACTGGTTTTTCAACCGGCTTCCTGGTTGACCTTCTGGTCGGTTTTCCAGTTTCACCTCCAGTTTCTTTCCCCTTAAGAGGGGGCCTTCCCCTAGTGCTCCTCCGGGTAATCATAGTTGAACTGCTTTCTTTGGTGCCATTCTTTCTACCTCCTATAAGATTCAGAATGTTAACATGGTCTTCAAGGCAAGTTCAGTCATGACAAGTTTTGTAAATTTTTAAGAATAGTGGCCAGTTGTGATTAACTACTTACAGAACTTCTCATGCTCTAAACCTTCCTATCCTGAACCATACTAACACTAGAACTACTATACCTATTCTATGCACGTATAAGTCACATAAATTCAGACAGGCATGCATCAGATAACATTATCATACTTACCTCGACTCTAACTTCATACGAAGGCATTACCCACTAGAATGATTCTTTATAGCATACTTGTTACCTCTTGGCATGGAGCTTCTTGGATGGCATCCTTGACACTTGGTCCCATTATCTGTTAAGTTTAGGTTTATAAAATAGTTTTCCCAAATCTCTTAAACATTGGCTCTGATACAACTTGTAAGGCCTCCTTTCCGGGGGACCTCAGTTGGTCATTCATTCACAAAAAAACATCGAATTTAAAGCAAGTCATTTACTCATATGTGTATAAATATATATCGCAGCGGAAAATACTGTATAAATTCAATCCATTACAATGAAATATAAACATTGTCTTTAATTCTTAAAAACTATTTAAGGTCCTCTGATCTTTTCTCATCAGGGATGCCAGTCTTCTAGTGCCAAGAAGTTTCAGTCCCAGCTTCTACCCATAGCTCTAACCCTTACCTGTCAACTGATATGCATACAAAAGTTAGACTTCGCTGATAGTGAATTCTAGGTTTACTTTGCTAAATAACTTTTGTAAAGATATTAGCTTATCAGTTGAAAATAATCATTATCCATCACAATATCAATGCACACAGGCTATCACTTTATCAATACTTTATCATTTCTTATTATTTATTTCTCTTCTTTATCCGTCAATTCTCTGCACAATCGTGCCTAGGCTCGCCTAGGACTTTACCGACACGCCAATTAGGACTTACTGTCGTACTCAATCAGGCCATTATTGTCATGCCAATTCAGGGCTTACAGAATGCCTGCCTGTTCGAGCATTACTTTAATCCACTTTATCCGGTGAGGGCACAACGAATGCAACCCTCCTTTAGCCATTGCTTGCAAGTCTTTACTTTATCCTTGCCTGCAGGACTTTACTTGCAAGACTTTACTTTATCCAGGTACACGTTATGGGCCCAATAACTTTTTTTACGTTTCACTTTCATGTTTAAGTTATACATAATATAACACATCACATTACAAGGCAATTCATTTTCTACTAGATCATATCACAATGAGGGAAACACACTATCAATTCATTATAAACCCCATTTCCCATATAAGATAGTATGTAAAACTTTACTTTAAAAGAACTGATCATAAAAGTATGTATCTTAGTATGCATACCGCCCTAAAAATTTAAAGCATGTATAAAATAGGGGATCTAGAACTCACCTGAACTTGTCCAATAGCTTAAATTCTAAGCCACTTAAGCTATAGCCTGAATGCTCTAGCTGCACGAGAGTTAATATGCAAAAACGTCATTTTTTCATAGTTTCGCCTACAGTTTCGCTGGTAGTTTTGCTGCCAGTTTCACTGGCAGTTTCGCTACCAGTTTCACTGGGCAGCACCTCTGCTAGTCTCGCTAGACAGATTCGCTGCCTTGAGCGCCCAACTTTCATTGGATTTTCCTAGTTTCGCAATGTCTAAGGTCAGTCTAAGTACATAGCGAACTTATCAGCGAAACTTTAGTTTCGCTGTAGCGAAACTGTAGTTTCGCTGGAAACCCCTTAGATTCGCTGGATACTAAGCAGTTTCGCTGGATGAAATACTCAGTTTCGCTGGATCGGATCCAGTTTTGCTGGATGAATATAAACTAAGAACCAGCCCGTTTTTAACCCAAAATCTTAACTTTTTACGTCCAAATCCTTGGTTTACCTTCCATGAAACCATTTCTACCATTTTTACATGTTTTCAGACGTAAAAATTTGACCTTTATGAGTTTCTTTGAACTTTTCAAAACCCCAAAACCCTAGAATCCGGGTTTGATCTACAGAAAGTCTTAAAGGTCAATTCTTACCTGTTTTGTTGCTATTTCCTTAGTTTTTGATGCTCCAAACACCCAGCTCTTTAATCCTTCAACCTTCCAAGCTCAAATCTTGAGTTCTTTCCCTTTCTCTCTCTACTTTTCTCTCTTATCTCTCTTAAAATTGGTGGCTCGGGTTGAAATGGTGGAATGGATCTGATCATGCATGGTTTAAGGGCTGATTAGGGACCTTAAACCCACCAAGCCTAGCCCATTAAGGTTAATTTTACCCATATCCCACTAATTTACCCCTTTATTTCTTAAATTAACCCTTAAGAGCCCATTTATTATTAAATAGCTGTTTCGGGAAATTCGGGGTACAAGATGGATGTCCAAACTGCTTTTTATACGGGGAAAGGAAAGAAGAAACCTATGTTTGTCAACCTCCTGGCTTGAAGATCCAGATCATCCAGATTATGTCTACAAGTTGGATAAGGCATTGTATGGTTTACATCAAGCCCCTCGTGCTTGGTATGCCACTCTGACTGACATTTGCTTGCAAATGGTTATTCATGAGGAGCAATCGACAAACCTTATTCATTCGTAAATCAGGCGATGACATCATTCTTCTGTCCAATCTATGTCGATGATATCATTTTTGAGTCTACAAATGATAGTATGTGTACAGAGTTTGAAGAAGTGATGAAGAAGAAATTCGAGATGAGCTCTCTTGAGAAATTTCATTTTTCTTGGTTATTTAAGTAATCAAATAGAAACTGGTATTCTCATTCATCAAGAAAAATATGTTCAGACTATTCTTGAGAAATACAAGTTTCAATTCAAGTAGCATTCCAAAGTATCCAACTCCTATGTCTTCTCGTACTACTCTCACTTCAGATCCATTAGGAGAATCAGTTGATCAACATCTGTACAGATCAATGATTGGTTCTTTCATGTATCTCACTGCAAGCAGGCCGGATATCATGTTCCCTGTTTGTCAGTGTGCCCGCTATCAAAATGATCCAAAAGAATCACACATGAAAGCTGTCACAGCGGATTTTCAAGTATCTCAAGGGTCAACCTAAACATGGTCTTTGGTATCCTCGAACTTCCGATTTCAATTTATTTGCTTATACTGACAGTGATTATGGTGGTTGTAATTTAGACAGGAAATCGACTACAGGAAGATGTCAATTTTTAGGGAACCGACTCATTTCCTGGCAGTGTAAAAAGCAGAACATTGTTTCCACATCCACTGCCGAAGCTGAATATGTGGCTGCATCGAGCTGTTGTTCCCAGCTTGTCTGGATTCAACAACAACTTCTCGATTATGGTCTCAACATATATGACACACCATTTGGTGTGACAACATGGCAGTACTGAACATCGTTAAAAATCCCATTCAACATCCAAAACTAAACACATTGACATCCGAATCCATTTATCCGTGATTGTTTTGATCGTAAACTTATTCATTTAAACACGTGCCGTCAACTGAAAACATTGCTGACTTATTTACCACGTATTTGATCATTCTCGATTTGATTTCCTTATGCAATCATTGGAATGATTAACTTTGGATAAATTGATTTCTTGAATCTTCACAAAAGATTTTTCATTTTTTTAGGAATAAAATTGTAATTGTTTTCTTTTACATTAAAAGAACAATCACAATTTTAGGGGGAGAGAAATTAGAAAAACAAATTCTGAAAAATAGTTGGTTTTATGGGGAGTAAAGATTAACGAATTGTTAAAAGAAATTTCATGATTAAATGAGAAATGATATTACAAAGTTCAAAACGAGTCTAAGCACTTTCAAAGGCTTTCATATAAAAAGACTTGGATTATGATTGATGTGTCAATAGGCTTTGTTCAGAATGAAAGAAATCATCTAATTGAGTGATTATACTAGAATTAAAGTGATATGATTTAGTGGGGAACATATCAGGATCCTGTGACAATACCAAAATGTTCTAACACAGACTGAGAGTAATATTCGGTCATACTCAAGCCTGTTATTGTTTGATTCAGTGATCATCATATATAAATATGTATATATATATATAGAAAATATAAAAAGACATACAAAAAAAAGAAATAAAAGACATAAAAAAGAAATAATGAGCCAAAAAGATGCCAAAAGGCCATATAGGATATAAGATGTCAAGGTGCACACAATCAAAAGATATGTCTAAAGACATACATACTATATGGTATATATTTTCTACTTTGAGAATATTTTCTGATCACGGAAGGTAAAATCAAAGATGGGCATGTAAGTCCGGATGGCTTGTAAGTCCTAAACATCTTGAGAGGGCAGACGTAAGTCCGGATGGCGTTAGTAAGTCCTTAAACTTGTTAATATTCCGTGTTAAGAAATATTTCTCAGGCTAGTTATGCTCAAATAGCTATATTTTAGGAATAAATAAAATGATATCACTGATCAACAATGCATGGTTTAAGTCAATTTGGGATGACTTGAAATCTCAACAGTGTCTTGAAGACTAAAGTATTCTACAGAAGTACTGATTGTGGGTCCACTGAATTTATTTAAAATCATACAAAACATGATAAGTATCACTCCTTATGTTTCTGAGTAAAACCTGAAGTATAAGTTTAAAAAGGACAAAATATATTGACAATCAACTTAAACAGCTTATTTTAAATAAAGCTGGACAGAGTCTTGATTTGACAAAGGACTATTGATCTCATTATGAAAATTCTTACAAGACATTTTGATCAATAAACAATTCAGATCTTGATTCTTATTATTTTGTTATTTTGTTATTTTGTTTGTTTTGTTTGTTTTTATTTTGTTTTGTTTGTGTTTTGTTTTAGGTAAAGACAAATAAATCACAGATAAATTTTTGAAAATTGAAGATTCATTAAATTAATTGGTCACTTGGTAAATAAAACATTCTATTGATATACATAGTTGATAATAAAGTTTTTCTTAAAATTGAGAAAAATTGAAATGTTTAAAAATTGAAAAATTTTCAAAGTGTAAAAAATCACTCGCACGAATGGGAGTTGTCGCGCGAAAGCCTGTCGCACGAAAGGACTTATCGCGTGATTTGCTTTGCATATAAATATCACAGTGTTGAAGAAACGAAAACACTTTTCGCATTTTTATCATCGAAAACCATTTTCGCTCAATTCACCACTTCAAATCTGAGATTATTTCAGTTTTCGTTCATATCATCATTCTGAACCACTTATTTGTTCACATTACATCCATACTGTCATTTAAAGGTATATTTGTTTGATATGGTTACAAAAGAGATGAAATGTTAAATGAACTTAACAACCATAAACTAAAATCTAATAAAATGGTCTTAAATGTTAAAATTGAAAGATGGAATGGACATAGTGGACTTAGGCGACAGTTGTGAAGAATAAATTTCATTGTTTAAAATCAAGTTTTTGAAAGTTAATTTGATTGATTTTCTGAGCGAATCGCGTGAAATGAACAGGTTGAAAAGGGTTTTCGCGTGAGTAATGTTCTCGCGTGAAACATGTTTTCGCATGATGTTTGAATTTCACTTGAACTTTGACTTTCGCATGAAAGTAACTCTCGCGTGAAATTGTTTTTGCTTGAAATTTGATTTTCGCATGAACTGTGATTTTCGCACGAAAGGATCTTTTCGCATGAATGGAGCTTTCGCATGAACATAGTTTTCGCGCGATAGAAACCTTTATTTGCTGAAATTTTCTAAGTGATAACAGTTTTCGCCGTGATAGAACTTAATGCTAAAATTTTCTAAGTGTGTAAATTTTTTATTTATTTTCACGCGACTGAGCTTTTAATTGTTGAAATTTTTCTAAGTGTAGAAACTTTTCTTGTGTGTAATAAGTTATGTCAATGTTACTAATCTTGTGTGTTTGTGTAACTGTAGATGGCGCAAATGATTTTCAACAAAAATCATAATTGTGTAGCTTATCTGAGAAGTACCAGAAGGGAAAGAACTGTTCTCTTCTATGATTGAGGGGTTAAAGAATTCTAGGATTGTTTATGCTACTCTCTAGCAAATCCCAACATCTATACTGAGCTTATCGATGCTTTCTGGAACACTGCTGCTTTAGAGAAGGATGAGCAGGCAATTCCATTATTACTGCTACTATTAAGAGAAGAAGGTGATTGTAACTCAAGCTATTCCGAACAGAGTATTATTGCTTGATGATCTAGAGGATACACCTACAAGACTGGAAGATGATGTTGTAATGGATTGTCTGATTAGAATGGATATGAGTATAGATATCCAGCCTTGAGAAGAAATGGTTACCAACTTACTGGAAATACTTATTCATGTGGTAATTCATTGTCTAAGCAACGTCAAGGCAGGAATGGATAGTCTCTAAGTGCGGTTTTTAGATCATTGTTGGTATCTCTGTGGATGATATCCCTTTCAGCATTTCTGGAGTGATCTTTCAAGAAATGCAGAAGAATGCTACTGCTATTCCTGGAAGAAAATTTATCATGTATCCAAGATTCATTCAGTTGGTGATAAATGATGCCTATCCAGAGCTTGCTACACTTAGATCTCCTAAGTATGTAGTTCAGACTATAAAGAAGGAGATATTTACTCATCTGACTGGAGCACGAGGAAATAAGTGCTTAGGAGAAAGCTTTGCCAAGATAGGTCGGTTTTCTGAGATAGATGAAGGTTTGGAGACTTGGGAGGAGATGTACCCATTGATGAGGCACAGACTGGTACTTCTACCTTGCTGCTAGAGAAGATGTAGATGAGGAGATTGAGAGAATGTTTGAGGATGAACCAACAACGAATAAGGAAAGAATGGAAGGTGTTGTTCACTTAGCTTCAAGTTCTGATACTGTGAGTGACCAGATAGGGAATGTTCCCATGTTATTCAAACAGATCAGACTCCTACTACACCAACTTCCTCAAGGATAAGTGTTGACAGATAGAGACACAGATTACATTCCTGAGGAATCTCCGAGTACTTCTATAGGTGTTAAGAGAATGGAAAGAGGAAAGATTTCCCTGCTAGGAAAAGAGGGAGAAGTGGTATTCCTAGGAAACCACGAACTCAAGTGATCATCACTGAAGCTGAACAGACTACTATTTCCAATATTCATAGATCACCTGAGAGAGTGGTGACTGAACAAGAATAACAAGCTGATGTGACTACCACTGTTACTGAGACAGAAACTGTTTCTGTTTCTGAATCAGCAAATATTTCTGGTTTGGCTTCTCAACTCCACCTCGACAGAAAATTTGGAGTTCGTTGATACAGTTTTGAACACTCCACAGAGTTCAGAGGAAGAGAAGGTCAACAAGTGCTCCTCAATCTATCACATTGGAAGAAAAGGTCAAGAATCTGGAAAAAGAAAGCTATGAGAATGTGAAGATTATATCTAAGCTAAGAAAGTAGAATGAGGAGAAAACCAAACTTATCTCTATAATTCATCTGGATTCTACCATTAAGGATTCAAGGATAGCAACTCTAGAGCTACAAATGAAGAATGTGATTGATTATTCTTTGGGTTTGGAGAGACAGCTTAATGAGCTGAGAGAGTTTATCTCTCAAACTTACTTCCATCACCACAGGTTGTATGGTCTACAACTGTGGTTGGTGAGACGAGCAGGCGTTCACCAAGTCCATCTCCTGCAGATAATGTTCAAGAGGCTGAAAAGGTCACTGAAGCTCAAGCTACTGAGACACAGCCAAGTGTTAGTATCACTGAAGATGTTCTAATTACATCTGAAGTACCTATCACTAAAGTTGTTACATCTACAGCTTTTCGTTGAGCCTGAACATATGATGCCTCTCCTGTTGTTAACGAAGAAGAAGATGAGGATTTGATTGACTATGGTGATTCTGATGATGATGAAGATTCTAATGATGATGAAGATAATGATGATGATGAAAGAATGATGATGATGAAGAGAATGATGATGATGAAGAGAATGATGATGATGATTGATAATGATAATGGTGGGATGAGGTGGTGAAAATGATGGTGGCAATAATAATAATAATGATGATGATAATGCTAATGATGATGATGATGATGGAGGTGATGTTGGAGGATTATCTTCTAATCCAACTGGTGATACTAGCACTGAAAATGTCTCTGGAACAAGTGCGGTGATCCAGAAGGATATGAACCACTGGATCCTGACACTGAAGATTTATATGAGAAAGAGTTATACTCATTCCAGCTATCTACTTCACTGAAGCTACAGAAGAAGATTTTGGTTTATTGATGATGTAGATGAGCAAAATGAGTATACTGATAGTTTTGGGAACAACTTACAGGACTTATTCAAAGATATTGATCTGGAAGAAGGAGAAATTCCTACAGAGTCTGTAAGTGATCCAATTCCTACTGGTACAACACAAAAGGATTCCACAGGACAGATTTGCTTTATATACCAAAGGAGGATTGCAGTTCAGAGCACCACCACCACCGACAGATACTCATTTTTTGTTTGTATCTAAGCCTAAAGACAAACATGGTGAGATATCACATGTGATAAGCTGGGCTTTTGATGGTGAGAAAAAGATGTATGTTATAAAGAGAAGGAATGGAGAGATAGATTATCTGAAAAGCACTCAAGACTTTCACATATTACGAGCTGCTGATCTATATGCAATGGTAAAGCTCCATTTTTCAATGAAAGCAACCATGGAGAAGCTGATTAATGAGGTCAAAGATTAGAAGAGAGATGAGAACTAATTTCAAGGACTTCAGAACTGTAAAGTCAAAGGTGATTGATGACTCTTCTAGAATTGATGAAAATACTAAAGCTCCAATGAAAATCAGAGTCTATCAACATCCAAAATACATAAAGAAAGTCCCAGTTCATGCTCTTGTTCCTCCAAATTCTTTGAAGCAATTTATTTCTTGGAGTTTATGAAAAGGATTCAGGTCAGGCTGTGATCAATGTAGTGATAGATCATAAAGAATCATTGATCCAGCTGACTTAATGAAGTTTGGCAAAGACGACTTGAATAAGCTGCTACATTGTCCTATCACAGCTGACGAGTCTGTTTATTTTTATCTTGCTAGTATGTTTGGATGACCGATCGGATCCTAAGGAATAAATGGTATGCCTATTCTGGCACATACAAGAAAGCTAACATTGATTTTGATTAAGAGTGTTTCACCGAGCCTAGGGGAGATTGTAGAAGACTACATAAGGCTCGGCAAAACAACAAACACCGAAAATGAAGAAGTCAAGCGAAACTGAACTCACGCGACAAAGAGGAGTCGCGCGAAATGAAGATCCGCGCGAAAAGCTTGTGTCACGCGAGAATGTTTGTTTTAGTATAAATATGTAATTTTTCGCATTTGTGTAGCTAAGTTTTCTAAGTTTTCTAGTTCAGATTGTTCAATTTTGCTTTGTAATCTTTCTGTGCATTCGCATAAGATTGTAATCACTTTGATTATCAAGTGAAACCATTTTGATCCATTATTTCTCTTCTTCCAATCTCAATTACT
Source organism: Flaveria linearis (assembly GCA_024085815.1). Lineage (NCBI taxonomy): Eukaryota > Viridiplantae > Streptophyta > Magnoliopsida > Asterales > Asteraceae > Flaveria > Flaveria linearis. The sequence goes on along the minus strand of JABSNV010001102.1, from coordinate 73,308 downwards.
TCCGCATTCTTGAGATTGAGATCTTGGTTATTGTTCTTGGGAATTAACCGAGTTTTACATATATACATATATATCTATATATATATATATATATATATATATATATAGGAAAAGGTTCAAGCGAGAACCCTATTTTATTGCGAGAACTTGCGAAAACCCATCAAGATTAATAAATATTATTATTATTTTGCTTAAATAACATTATACACATATAGAAGATTATGATCTTTTATGTATATATGTAAATTCGTAAGTGTAAAATAGTTTACATGGTGTAAGTTTGGCAAAAAAACATATATTTAAAGTTGTAAGTAAAACTTACACCATATAAACTTTTTTATATTACGAATTGACACATATATTAAAATATCATAATCTTGTATATGTATAATTTTATTGAAATAAAAAAATTATGATTTTTATTGATGTTGACGGGTTCTCACAAGTTCTCGCAATAACACAGGGTTCTCATTTGAACCTTCCCATATAATATATATATAATTATATATATATATATATAATATATATATATATTATATATATATGTAGATATATATATATATTAGATATATATCTGTGTGTGTGTGTGTGTGTGTGTGTGTGTGTGTATTTTATTTTAAATTTTATATATATAAACTATTAATAAATCCATTAACAAATCAATACCATTGTGATTATTTTAGCCCATTAAACTTTACTTAAGAGCCTTTTAACATTTTAAATAATCTAGCCCAAATAACATTTACCTAATCTAAACATTATTCAATATAATAATACCAAAAAACGCTAGTAGTGCCTTTTGGTGGTTAATTAAGTAGATTTAGTCATATTGCCATAATAGTTTCATTTTATTTATTATTATAAAACTATTGTCCATATTATAAATTTGTTATATACAAGTTGTTCGGTTTTGAATTGTTAATGTCGTATTATAAAGACCATTTTTTATTTCGCTTCTAGTATAGAGACTGTTGAAAATTCTCAGGACTGGCCTTGGTCTAATGTGGCACATACACGAGCTCCAAGACTACATTTGACGGACTTTATTACCGAGTACATCAATTCTGACATAAGACGTAACACAAAATTAACAAAGAGGGTATAACATATACGAAAAAGAGAAAGTTTTGAAAGACGACTCACCCAAATTTTGTTGTTCTTGATTTGTACTTATATGAGAAAAAATTGTTATTATGGAAAGAATATGAGAGTAAATCCTTTTAGAAATCTTATCGAAAATACTAACGGATTACGAATGTACAACCCATCGGAAAAAGGTATTGTCAAATGCTAGCATAGTCCCTTAATGTTTTATTAAATAACTAAAAAACTAGATTTTGATTCTTGGCGTGGTCTTTTTCATCGTTATATTACCAATGTTTTATATCCGTTTGTCATATTTAATTGTTTAGTAATGATTGTTTTTTGAAAATTATAAGATTTAAACTTTTTGGGATAAAACTTAGTCTTTATTGAAAAACTAGCTAATGTTGATGTTAATTAACTAGAATATATAAACATATAATATAATTGTCATATATGTGCCATATTTTATTAAGTTTAAACTTATTAGTGAGCTTATATATAGCTGTAGAATACTTATTTCAATACTTATATTTTTGCTTATTCATATATACACACACATGTATTAGAACTCTTACTTTTTAGTCGTCAAGAGTAACAAAAATATGTATAATTTAGTTTAATTTGTTTGTTCTTCCAAGGTTAAAATGCTTTATATTTTTTATTATATTCATTACTAATGCATATGACGTCATATGTTTTAAATCCAATCAACCAACCCCCCCCCAGACAACAATTGATATTAGGTCCAACTTTGTAAACATTATTTTAAAGTGAAGGAATAGACCAAAACACATAGACACTTAAGTATGTTCTAGCCCTTATGTACACAACTTTTATGCATCGTTAGAAATAGATTTTTTACCATGTAAATTTTAGAATTCAAATGACCCATATATTTGTTGTGAATCATATAAAGTTCACTATGAGATTGAAATTTTCCTATGTGACTGATCGAATTTTCAATAAGATAATACAAAGAGATCGAACACAAGAACAAGTATCCAAAGTTGTATGAAAACAATGTTCCGAAATTAAACTAGAGATCTTCTTTATATAAAGGAAGAGTCATCATAGCATTTAAGTTGACAGTTAATGATTATAACTAGCAAGTGAATATTATATTAATTAATAATCTTTTAGCGTTTATAACTGAGTTACTCTTAAAGAGCAATTACCATAAACAAGATGTTGTTGCTATTCCAATACCAACTAAAACCTAGTTACCACCAATGCTTCTACCACTAACAACAATTGTAACTGACTTCATTTACCATACCACTTGCGTAACTTACTACCAATTACAAGTTTCTAATGACGGACATCATAAAAGCATGTTTGTAATGAACACTAAATCTAAAAGAACTTCCATGGGATCAATTACCATAGGTCTATGCCCCTCGAACCACCTAAGGAACTTCAAAGGAACAATTACCACGTGATCAATCTAAAGGAACTTTCAAAGGTGAAATATGGTATAGTTCTTGTTAGCATGATATTATATATAGTACATAATGTTTAAAGTAGGTATATGACCCTATGATAGTGTACGGTGGATAAGATAGTATGAAAGATTCTTGCGGCTAGGGAAAGAAAGAAAGTTGTATTAGTACTGTATGATAAGTGAAAAAGAAGGAATTAAAGTAAACTGACTAAAGTTCATATGTGAAAGTAAAGTAAAGAAGTATTATAGCATGATAGGAGTTTCCATTTGTTAGGACCGTGTACGTACGGAGTACTAACTGATTCTTGTTGGTACCAGATCAAATAGTGCGGAATCCTATTTGATGGTGATCCAATCAGTGAGAAAGTAATCAGGATCAATCCTAACGATTAGAAAACGTTATGAATTGACTCGGAATGATCTGAAACGCTCTATGAAGTGGAATGGTCGAACAGCACGTTCTGGGGCGATTAGGGTTCTAGTATTCGCAGTGTCTCGTTTTTCCACGAACTAAGTGGTATTTATAGGTTACAGATCTCATTCGTGGCGACTGAGTCTTTGCGATGACTCAGTCGTGCGATTGAGTAATACGATGATCATTCGATACACGCTTGAGTCATCCTGATGACTCAACCGTGCGATTGACTCAATTCTCCTTATTCAACCGTGCGATTGGACCATTCGCATGGTCCAGTCGGGCGACTGAAAGAGATGTTTAGTCAAACACATTCATGAACCTGTAAAGATCAGAACTGTGTCTTATAACTGTAAACCTATATAACATGGTCATATTATGCGTGTAACAACTAACAAAATAAGTAGATATAACATTATATAATCAACAACCATATAAAGAAGAGATTCTCATTAGATTGATTTAACATTACATATGTGTAACAAGATAGAAGTTTATTACATTTCAGCTCACTAGACTAGAACTGGGGAATGTGTCCAACAACTCCCCCTTGGACGTTGCTTGCGAATAGTAGATAACACCTCTTACATCTTCAGTCAATCTTTGCTCTGGTCTAATAGAACCAAACGAAAAACCATATTAGCCAACGTTGCCAATCCGTCAGGTTACTACCATATCCCTGAAAATGAATTAGGCACAATAGCTTTCGTTTACTTTGCAGAACACCATCATAGCAGCAAGATTCCCCATATGACTGATTTTTCCAGTGAATGACATGACAGTTTTCCATTGCTTCAATCTTCACACAGGCTGACCTGATTAACATTAACACCTGCAGAAATTCCCCCTCACATTAAGCATATCCCAATATATAGACATTGTGCTCTCCTTGCGTCTTCATACGGTGTATTGGGCAAAAGGTTGAAGGTTCCAATCCACAACTGATAATATCAAACAAATCAGCATGCACGTAGATTCATCATCAGAAACCTGCTCGCATCATTACTTTCTGATTGCGTCTTCAATTTCTCGATACATGGATTCCCCCTAAGACTGAGAATCCTCTCTGTGCGGATAAATATAACTTTGTTGGCCATAAGTATCAGATGCTCCTGACTACCCCACAAAATCAGCACCGCAGCTGATATCTTCTCTTCTCTCTTTCGTGTTCTAACAACATTCACCTATTCTGGAAGTCCAACGAATAAGGGTAGCCATCGAACTTGTTTGACATAAGAACCACAGGGTGAATGTGCTTTGCTCATATTGACCCGAAAATGACCCGATAATTTTCCCGAAAAATTTTATTTTACCAAACTTTTCAGAAGGCTTCCCGACTGATAAAAATGGTTTAGGGAAAAATTCGTGCAAGAAGCTGTTCCAGACTCTTTTTTTTTTTTTTTTTTTTTTTTTTTTTGGTCTGGTACACAGCTCATTCGTGCGACTGGAACAGACGAATGAAGACATACGTGCGAATGGGTGATTTCGTGCGAATGGATACTCCGAATGGGTCAGTCGTGCGAATGAAATACACGAAAGGGTCAATCGTGCGAATGAATGTTCATTCGTACGAATGGGCATACGACTGGTTCAATCGTACGAATGAACCATAGAATGGTTCAGTCGTGCGAATGAGGCCCAGTCGCATGGCCCCGTCGAATGAACGGGTCTGAACGCAGATTTTCAGATCTGCAGCCGCCACGGCTGCCAAAAACCCTAATCCGACGAATTTTACATGATTCGAACCAAAATAGACATCATCAGATTCGCAAGGGTGATCAGAACGTGATTTCGAGTTCGATTTTAACATAGAAACAATACACACCACGAGATCTGAGCAAAACACGAAGAACACGAAGAACACGAAGTGTGTTTAACGTCAAAGAACTGAAATTTGATCCAGAAATCAAGAGCTCGGGTTGCTAGAATGATTGTTAGATCATTCTAGCAGTAACCTGGCTCTGATACCACTTGTTAGGACCGTGTACGTACGGAGTACTAACTGATTCTTTGTTGTACCAGATCAAATAGTGCGGAATCCTATTTGATTGGTGATCCAATCAGTGAGAACGTAATCAGGATCAATCCTAACGATTAGAAAACGTTATGAATTGACTCGGAATGATCTGAAACGCTCTATGAGTTGGAATGGTCGAACAACACGTTCTGGGCGATTAGGGTTTCTAGTATTCGCAGTGTCTCGTTTTTCACGAGAATTAAGTGGTATTTATAGGTTACAGATCTCATTCGTGCGACTGAGTCTTGCGACTGACTCAGTCGGTCGTGCGATTGAGTAATACGACTGATTCATTCGTACGCTTGAGTCATCCTGATGACTCAACCGTGCGATTGACTCAATCTCCTTATCAACCGTGCGATTGGACCATTCGCATGGTCCAGTCGGGCGACTGAAAGAGATGTTAGACAAACACATTCATGAACCTGTAATGATTCAGAACTGTGTCTCATAACTGTAAACCTATATAACATGGTCATATTATGCGTGTAACAACTAATAATATAGATATAACATTAAATAATCAACAACCATATAAAGAAGAGATTCTCATAAGATTGTTTTAACATTACATATGTGTTACAAGATAGAAGTCTATTACATTTGCGCTCACTAGACTAGAACTGGGGACATGTGTACCAACAACTCCCCCTTGGACCTAGTTCTATCTAGACTTTTACTTCTTTCTTGAACTCTTCATATCGTTTCACCCTTTCCTCTCTTGAGATATCCAGAATGAATATTCAATGCGAAGCAGATACGTATAACATGTTGGAATTGCAGTGCTTGCACAATATCCTGTGTATCAAAGAACAGTGGCCACTTGAATAAGATATAGACATCAGACTCAGACAGTTGGTTAACCACATCGGATCAAACACTCTTATCGTCTCGACCGTTCTTCTTTCTCCAAAACTATGACGGCTTCACCAGTTCGCCAGTCATAATACCACCATTTGAAATGGGGTGCAAAATCCTGAGGCATCTCCCTCAATGGAATACGCAACATCGTGCGCGAGGGTGCCATCTCAAGACCACTTTTGGTCTTCCTGAGGTGGGGTCAACCTCAGTCCTATGAAATAGCCTTCTTGGCTGTTGAGGTTTAAAGTTGACCCACTAGTATGGTACTCTTTTTCTTTAGTGCCTGCTCAAACCATCCTGATATTTCCTGGAACAGCATATAGGAGGTTTAAGTTGGGCTAGACGATTAAGCTCAAACCCTGGGAGAGTTTTCAAATCATGAGGAAATCTGAAATATTCTATTCTCTTCTCTCTCTTCACTGCATATACTTTGAGATCATCAAAGTATGCCCAGCTGATAATCTTTCCTGACACCTTCTGATGTTTTTAATCTGTAAAGCTTGGTGTAGGTATTTGACTTTGGAGGCCCACGCTGTTTCTTCATTTCCTCAAGGCATGCAATCCATTCCTGTTTTGGTTGCACGATCAGCTTCATCTGCCTGAGGAATCTCTTCTCAGCTGCCTTAGCTGCTGTCATCTCTTCCACTTTATCAAATATATTGCTGTCAAAGGTTTCCCCCACATCTGGAAGCACTTCGCCTTCCGCGTTAGTGTATTGGGGATAATGATCAGCGTTACGTCCTCACGGTCCTCAATCTCCACCTCGTCGACATTTGAAGTTCTTCATCGCTGACTACATCGACTGCGGGAGCATCTTTTACAACTCATCCGATTCAGACTGAACAGTTCTGCAATCTGTTCATCTGTCAAGTCGTGAATGATTTCCCCTTCTTCAGCTGAGTAACCCACAGACCGTTGCACTATCCCTTGAAGATCAAGAATCATAGTCAACTTGGTTTCAATCTGACGAAGGGGCATAACATCATGCTCATCGACTTGTGTGGTTGATCCTGTTACAAAATCAAATATATTGCACGTAAGTATACATTGATCATAACCAAAGATGATTTTATCCACAAAATTTTATATATAACAGACTAATACATTTTCAAGTACAAAGTTTCAGCAAAATAAATAAACGTCTAGTCTTGAACTTTGCCTTGTATCTCCGGTGGATCTTCAGCAGATTGGGAGGCTGATGGATCGGATGTAGGTCCTCTCTGATCTTGTTTTCGCTTCGTCCTTTGTTCATGTATACGATCAGAGGGGAAGTTGCAGCATCTCCTTCATCATCATCACCTTCTTGTCTTGATGTTCCTCACCTTCTACATTATCATCCTCTTCATCATCATCCTCATCCTCATCATTATCTTCATCATCACTATCATCACCATCATCATCCCCTTCTCCTATCTTGAGGGGCTCACTCTGAGTGCCTTTAACTTAAGCAACAGAGTTTGTGAGCCGCCTCCAGCTTTCCCAACTTAGCATCTGTCTCTGCCTCATGTTGAAGTAACCCGTGATCTGATCTGTCTGTGAGGTGATCACCTGGGCTTGTGAGGATGTTATCTCCCTCAATCTTTCAATCTCAGCTGCCTGTGAAGAATTTTGTTCTTGCAGTTGAAGGGTCTGGGCTGTCTTAGCCTTATCAGAGGCTAACAGCTGAAGTACCATGCTGTTGAGAGCAGCAAGCTGATCTACTACAGAAATTGGTGGGATGAAATGAGCTGGATGGGAACGGTGAGGACCTGTTTGTTGAGTGGTGGTCGTGGAGGTGGCTTGTGGTGAATATAGGGAGGGGGGAATGATGTGGTAGGCTGTACAGTGGTGGAAGTGGTGTGTATGGGAGAGGGAGTGAATGAGGTGGTAGTCGGTACAGTGGTGGTGGTGGTGGATGTGACAGTGTGTGGTGAAGGATAGTAGTGGTGGATGGAGATGTTTGGGATGATATAGAGGTGGTAGCTGTGGTGAACCTTAGTCGCTTCTTTTTACCATTTTCCCATGGACGCGCCAGTTTTCTTCTTTTTTGCCCGTTGACAAAGGTGCTCCCCCTCTGTTGCTAGAATCATCAGGGGCATACGAGGGATCAGACTCAATGCGTGTGTGTCCCTGATGTACCAGACTGCCCACCAACATCTCTCAGTCCTTCTCGGTGGCAACCACTTTGCTGCCAACTCTCCTGGTCAAACCTTCTTCATCACTTTCTTCCTCATCATCGGGTGTGGCAAAAGTCAGGAACAAACCCTGCAGTTGCCGTGTCTGTGTGTGGTGATAACGGCTGAGCTGTAGAAGTAGATGGTCCCTCAGAGAAAATTGGTACATTTTCTCCATCAAGATCGTCATCATCATCTGAGTCAACCAATGATACAGTAAGTAATCACTCAGTATCAGAATCGCTATCGTCATGACGCCATTTTCGCCTCCTTGGCGCCATGTAGTCTTCCCGGGCCAGATGCCCTATCAACCTCTTGAACACGGGCTTCACCTGCTTGCCCCTATACACTTTCATTCTTCCCAGAGTAGTGTCATCCATAATCTCTAACACCACTGCATCACCCTCTCTTTGGGCAAATCAGGCAGTTTCTCATTAAAAATGAGCTGAAGAAAGCGTGGATACATACAGAAACCTTCTTTTCCCTTAGCCTCCAAGTTCTCAATCAGATAATTAAAGATCATGTTGGAGAAGCTGAAAGGGTGGTTAAGGACCAATGCCACATAAGCATTCTGAATTTGGTCCGATAAGTCATCGAACCCACCCTTCTTGCAGCAATGCACTTTAGAATCACATGAGCTAAATACTTGTACTGTGGGCTCAGGTTGCTCTTGTTCAGCACACCTGAGCTAATGTCTCCACAGTACCCAATTCGCAGAAAGCATCCACGAACTGTAAGAGGGTGAATCCTGACTGGATGTGAATCATCATCTCCAAATTCCAAAACTCTTCTAATATCTCCAGCTGTGATCTCAATTGCCCTACCAAAGATGGTACTTAGGATGCGGTAGGGTTCCACAGATCGGTCTACCGAAGCTCCTGCCCAAAATGCTTGATGGATAGACTGATATGGTGTACATGGAGTAGATATGGCTTTGAAGATCCGAGATCTTCTCAGGAAGTCAATAATACCAACAAAATCACCAGCATTTCTTGAGGTGGAATCCAGATTAGCACAGATATTGTGCTTTGGATTAATTTGCCAACGGTTAGCCATCTTCCTGTAACAATAACAAACGTATGTTAGAAACTTGAAAAACAGAGTTTGACTAAGTCAGAAATCAGTGCAGTTCACTCGAGCGAATGAAGTGTTGGTTTAGTCAAATGATGTAATTGCGATTGAGTTGTCCCGACCGAATGAACTCATTCGAATGACCTAGTCGGCCGATTGAATGAATCACTTCCTTCAATCGTGCGATTGACGTTCATTCGGGGCAACCAATCGTATGGCAGATCAACCCATTCGCATCCTCCATTCGCGCCGAATGAACGAGTCTCCTCTTTCAATCGGTCGATTGAAGTTCATCGGGGAGACCAGTCGTATCACAGACCCCTGTTCCATTTCAAACTTGGTTTTATAATTTTTACGAAATTAGAGGTTAAGTTCAGCTTGTTAGACTCGCAATCATGTACTTAGACTACTTCGATCATTGATTTTAACATTTCATGTGATTAAGCAGTTTATTTGGCCGATTTGTTACGAATCAACATTTAGGGCAAATTGAACTGATTAACCATCAATTTTTACATTCTGATGCATCCTTGTGTTGCGTATTACCTGTGTAACAAGTGCAAATCGTCAGAAAGTGTATATCAAAGGTTTAAAGATCAAACGAAAATTTTGCAGAGTAACGGTGCGAATAGGAGTATTTTAGGGCGAATGATGTCTGCGATCGACTGAGGGGTCTATTTATAGACAGACTCAGCTCAATCGGCCGACTGACTCAATCATACCTTTCATTCGGCCGATTCAAAATCAACACGTACGATCGAGTCCAAACGCATGTTTCATTCGATCGATTGGAACTGGGTCGTACGATTCATTCAATCGACCTGCTTCATTCGATCAACTGATCTCCATTACACGTTTGACCTAATCGACCCTTTCAATCGGCCGATTGGGCTCATACTTATGGTCCAATCTTACGATTGAGTTCAATCGTATAGCCCATTCGCATGACTAAGCATACTCATGATTAAGTAGTGCGATTGGGCTATACTTGTGCCATATTAGTCATTTCGTTTGCTGACACATAGTTTTCCTTAAACAATTAATAAAACATTATGTGTAATTGATCATCTCAGACATGATCCATTTAACCACCCGATCACCTCAGACGTGATCCATTTATCTACCCGATCACCTCAGACGTGATCCTTTTACCCTTTCAGAAACAATAAGTTTAGATAAACATTAAGCACCTTCAGTGACATTTAGCAGATAACAGTATACACAGTCCGACATGACACATTATACTAAGACTAAACAAATCTTAACCTATGAATAGAAAGACCTATTTTTGTGATTTTTGTTGGGGCAGGCTTGTATAGCTTGTTAGCATAACAGTTTATCCGGAATGGACTCTCGTGGAATCAGACAGGCATATACACCATCACTTGGAACATTCAGTGCTTATTACACTTTGCATGATATGATTGTACAGTTTTTCACTTATGGAAGACTTCTAAGGTCTAACTGGGAATCATGTTTGAACTAATATGTAATTCTTATTGATTTTGAACATCAGGCGATGCAGCCACGACGATTGTCAGTATATTGTCCACTTAAATCCATACACAGACGTTTGACACACATCAGCGATTAATTTGATGAATTAGGTCAAACCGTATTTGTGTATTCCACAGGTATATGGTAATCAATCGTCCTCAGGAGATTTTTGAGCGGTCTTGGACTTAGAAGATTTGATTCTAAAAATTGTCAAAGAGATGCCAAGCCTCAGGTCAGTGCCATCGCACAGCAGAGAGGCGCAAACAACAATGAATTCTTAGAACGAATAAGTTATGCTTAGCCTCAGGTCAGTGCCATCGCACAGCAGAGAGGTGCAATACCTATTTATCTTCTTAGAGCAGCATATTTGCATATGCATTATTTAAACGACATTTGTCATCTTTTGCTCTGTTTTTCAGGTCTTTGCTCACATTTGTGGCATTTGCTTGCTCCTCACCCCTTATTGGACATTGATTGATTGTGCAGACCAGGGATACCATGAGAACACACAACTGGTTGAGTAAATTTAGTTTAAGCCAGTTCACTGATGATGTCTAATGGTCTATTGTGTTGAATCTACTGACACATCGTATTGTGTACTTACACAACCCTAGATCTACTTTCTCCAATGATTACAATACCAGTCAAAACTTCTATCATATTCCCAATTTTGTCAGGCTTAGACTTCTCTGATTTATGATTGTTATTTTTGAAACTGAAAACCCATTTGATGTTCCAAGTAACTCGGTGCCAGTGTGCTATCACTTTCCAGTTTTATCGAGTCGCATTTCCAGTTTATTTGTCTGTGCCTTTTCAGCTTAACTTACCTCCCCCAATTTTTTTTTTTTTTTTTTTAAATAAATGCATACTGAACTAAATCTCCCCTAAAATGCTAAAACAAAAATCTTTTTGTGTTTTTGGATTTTATACGACAAGGGAATTAAGAAATAAAATAGAATAAAATTGAAGGAAAAGAAAATAAAAACTAAACACTGGTCGGACTATGTATCTGCTTCTTCAGCAATCACATCACTTTTCTTTTTAACGCCGTTGACCTCTAGCAGATATAAAAATCTTGGTTTATCAAAAGGCTTTGTGTAAAGGTCAGCGCGCTGAAAATCCGTGTTAATTTTAATCACATCAATTAACTGTTTTTCATAGCAATCGCGTATGAAATGATATTTAATCCCGATGTGTTTTGTTTTTGGGTGTTGAACAGGATTTTTAGTGACAGCTATGGCGGCAGAATTATCAACATAAATAGGAGTGTTAGAAAATTTCAAACCGTAGTCTCGCATTTGCTGTTGAATCCAGATGATCTGAGAGCAGCAACTTGCAGCAGCAACATATTCAGCTTCACAGGTTGATAGAGCAACGAGGTCTGCTTCTTGCATTGCCACGTGACTAACCGTCGTCCAAAGAACTGACACCCTGCTGATGTAGACTTGAAATTCATCTTGCATCCACCATAGTCTGAATCGCTGTATGCGGTAAGCTCGAAGTCATTATCATGAGGATACCACAATCCTAGTGTTGGAGTACCCTTCAGATAACGAAAAATCCTTTTCACCCCAATCAAGTGATTCACTTTTGGCTTCGCTTGATATCTAGAACATAAACATGTTGCATACATGATATCTGGACGCGAGGCAGTGAGATACATGAGAGATCCGATCATCCCACGATACATAGTGGCATCCACCAAATCCCCATTCTCATCAGGAGCCACATCATGATTTGTGGCGAGAGGGGTACCGGCAGCAGACGCATTTTCCATGTCAAATCGACTGAGAATATCGCCGACATATTTGGACTGATGTAAGAAAATACCGGTAGGTGTTTGATCCACCTGTAATCCCAGGAAGAACTTCATCTCTCCCATTGCACTCATTTCAAACTCTGCCTTCATTACAGATTCGAAATCGTTGCATAATGCTTCATTTCTAGATCCAAAGATGATATCATCCACATAGATCTGCACCAGAAGCAAGTCACCATCTTTTTCTTTGATGAACAATGTACAGTCAATCACACCCCTGCAAAAACCATGCTTTAGCAGATGGGTAGAGAGCTTTTCATACCAAGCTCTAGGAGCCTAATGTAACCCATACAGAGCCTTGTCCAACTTGTAGACTCTGTCCGATGATAAGGATCTTCGAATCCTTCGGGTTGACTGACATATACTTCTTCACGGATTTCCCCATGCAGGAATGCACTCTTAACATCTAGTTGATAAACTTTGATCTTCATGTAAGAGGCGTAGGCTAGAAAAATACGTATAGCTTCCATTCTAGCTACGGGAGCAAAGACTTCATTGTAGTCGATTCCTTCGACTTGCCTGAAGCCTTGAACGACCAACCGTGCCTTGTTTCTGATAACAACACCCTGGTCATCCTTCTTGCACTTTAGTACCCATTTGGTACCAATTACCTTGACTCCTTTTGGTCTGTCAACTAGAGTCCAGACTCCCAGTTTCTTGAATTGGAGTAGCTCTTCTTGCATGGCATTGACCCAGGCCTCATCTTTCAGTGCGTCACAGACATATTTAGGCTCGATTTGTGAAACAAAACATGAGAATGCCCCATCATTGACGTACCCCTTTTCCATGACTGCTGCATACTCAGCAGAGTACAGCTGATTTCGTGTTTGCACACCGGATTGAATGTCCCCAATGATAGACGAGGGGGATGATTCACACTGATCCTAGTCACTGGTGTGGTAGGAACCACAACCTCAGAATCCAGATTGGTGACAGCTGGTTCAGTGTCCGGATTTCCTGCATCTTGTTCAGCAGCTGTTGACTCACTGTGTTGATTAGCTGTATGCTCAGGGTTAGAAGCAGGTGCTTCTTCATCACCTGATGAATCATCACTCTCATCATGAGCAGGAGTTGAAGAGCTTGAGGCACCATCAGTAGGTGTGATGTTGCTTGAATCCAGATTCGGTGAGATAAGAACATCATACATCATCTGGGTAGCAACGTCATCCTCTGAATCAAACTGTGGAAGATTAAAGGATTTGAAAAAGCCATCATAATCGAAGAATGATGATGGACCTTTTCCAGCAGGAGGTGTGATGTATCTCTGAACATCCACATTGCACCACACCTCTACCTGACCCGTCGAGTTATTGTAAACGCGCTTGTCTGGGATGCTGTATCCTAAGAATATTCCTTGATCAGCTTTCTCGTTGAACTTGCCATCCTGAGTCTTCTTTAGCAATGTACATGGAGCTCCAAATGGTTCCAGGTACTCCAAATTTGGCTTTCTCTTCCGAAGTAACTCGTAACAAGTCTTGCCATGCCTTTTGACTACTAACACACGATTTAGTGTGTAGCAGGCATTTGCAACTGCCTCATTCCAGAACTGAACTGGGAGCTTTGAATCAGCTAACATGGTTCGTGCAGTTTCAATTAAGCTCCGATTCTTTCGTTCTGCAACTCCATTCATCTGCGGTGTGTATGCGGAAGTGAACTGATGAACAATTCCCTTTTCCTTGCAGAAAGCATCCATCCACTGATTTTTGAACTCTGTGCCATTGTCAGAACGTATTCTTCTCACCTTCAGTTTATAGAGTGACTCCAAAGTCGTGACGAGCACCTTGAAAGACTCAAACGTTTCTGATTTAGCTTTCAGAAACATCACCCAGGTGAATCTTGAGTAGTCATCAGTGACTACAAAGCAGTACCAGTCTCCTGCTATACTCTTTATGTTGACTGGACCAAAGAGATCCATGTGTAGCAACTCCAAAGGCATCTCAATTGTGTTGGCGTGCTTTGTCTTGTGAGATTTCCTGGTTTGCTTTCCCTTCTTGCAAGAGACACAAAAATCAGGAAGTTGGAAGTTCTTGACTGTAACTCCCTCAACAAGGTGTTGTGAATCAGATGATTCATCTTCCTTTGATTTATGTGTCCCATCCTTCGATGCCATGAGATGGAGTCCTTCTCTGTTGCTTTTGAGAGGAAACATTGAGCTGTAGATTCAGAGGTAGAAGCATTAGACATATCCAAGACATATAGATCATTGTACCTGGACGCAGACATCAAAACCTGCTTCTCTGGAATTTCCATCTCCTTTTTCAGTATGTAACATTTTCGATTGTCAAACATAACTTTGAAGCCCTTATCACATATCTGAGACACTGAAAGTAAATTGTTTTCTAGTTGTTGAACAAAATTTACTTTATCAAATTTTACCTTCTCATTACCTACTTCTCCTTGAGCAGTAATGTATCCTCCTTTGTTCCCAGCAAAGGAAACATGTCCCCCTTTAATTTGTTTGACATTAAAAAGAAGAGACTTGTTTCCTGTCATGTGCCTGGAAGCTCCGCTATCCACAATCCATGTATTAGTTAAAGCACTGTAGCGGACATCCTGCACATAATTGAAAACAATTAGTTAAGGAGGGGGACCCAAGCCTTGACTGGCTTGGGTTTCCCAGAGGAATCAACCATCATGAATTCAACCCACTGTCCTTTATCAGTAGGTGGAATGTCAACTTTCAGATTGTCCTGGCTGTCAGACTCACCAGATGTCTTTGCTTTCCATAAACCATCCCTGTGAAAGGATTGTTTATGATAAACTTTAGACTGATTAACAGTTTGAGCATATGGTTTAGATTCAGAAACTGTTTTTCTCGCCGGTGTCACAGACCTGTCGGGGACTTGTCTGTGTTGCCTTTCACGTGGTGGGGACGAAAACGACTTAGAAGGTGTTTTATGCCTAATGGGTGTTTTCGATCTCACCAGGGTCTTAGATCGCTGTTTTGAATCTACTTTGACTTTGTCGTTTAACTCAACTTTAATTCTTGGTGTCTGATAGCGTGGACAATTTGTTGAAATATGACCTCGCTGACCACAAGTATAGCAGGATCTCCATTCATCAGGACTAGGAGATCTCTTGTGGGGCGGTGAGTAAATCTCAGGAATGGGTCTTTTGGTCTCAGTCTTTGAATATGTACCCTCTTTAACAAATTTAACTTGTTTAACATTTGGATTAATTTGTCGTTGAGGTTGAACATTATCCCTTTTAACTGGTTTAGCTTGAGTGGATTTAGAAATCTTGGTTTGAGTAATATTTGACTTTGATTCTGAACCAAGAGTTGTTTGTACATTTTCTTCCACCCGTTTCTCAACATTGACCGTTCTTGATGTTGAGGGTTTCTGATTATCATCCGAAGAAGCAGACTGAACTGCCGTGTCCGGATCACTCACCAAAGGAGTTGTCACCACATGATCCTTAATTTGATTGTGAGTAATTGGTTGTTGTTTTGTGTTCAAAAGGATTTCAGGTGGTGGTGGAACTACCTTGTAACCCAATCCCTCCCCATTGTTGCGTTCTTTAACCAAGTTTTTCAAAATGTGCGAGAAACTCGCTAAACTATGTAGTTTTTGTTGCAATGACTCATTTTCTACCTGTAAGACTGCTTTGTCCTTTTTAGTCTCTTCAATGGTCTTTAAGTAGTATTTAATGTCATTTTCTTGGTTAAAGACAACAACTTCAGTTTCTTTAGCTGCTTCTGTAACGCATCTAACTTCTCTTTATAACTGCTCTCATTTGTTTTAAGATACGATTAGCTTCTGAACACAGTTTTAAGTCATTTACTAAGTTATCATTATGTTCTAACAACCTAGCAAATTTTAGATCAATGCTTTCTCTAAATTTATCACATTCGACACAAACATGTTCTTCAAATAATTCATCTTTAGATTTTACCTGTGTAGATGTCGAAGTGCCAGCCATGAAAGCATTCTGAGACGTAGATTGAGATTCAGATTCTGAAGTCAACTCATTCTGGACAATTTCAGCAACAGCATCAAACGTCTCTTCCAAATCAGCATTATCAACTTCAGCTGAGCTTTCCCCTTCACTTGCAGAGTCTTCGTTCAAGTCTTCCACGGATGCTATGTTAGCTTCATCAGACACGAATCGAAAGGACCAATCTTGTCCTTCATCTCCCTGTGCTACCATAGCTTTTGAATCACTTCCCGAGGACGCTGGTTTCTTGTCTCTATCTTGCCTGTTGAACGAGGAAAATGGATTCCCGTTTCCAGTCTTCTTAGGCTTTGAACACTCCCTTTTAAAGTGGCCCTTTTCTCCATAATTGAAACATGTGACTTTAGACTTGTCAAAACCAAAGGTTGTATCTTTAGTAGCCACAAGATTCTGCCCTATTTTCTTCACAAATTTCTTGGCTCTTCGGACAGCGCTTGCAAGAGCCCACATGATGTCCATTCTTTCCAGCTCATTCTCATCTACTTGCTCATAATCTTCATCAGCAAGGTGGCAATTACCAATCTTGCCTGCCACCAAACCATCATAAGAATGCACAACAGCAGCCAGAAGATCCATGTGCTCTTTAGCAACCTCCACTGTTGTTAGGACCGTGTACGTACGGAGTACTAACTGATTCTTTGTTGTACCAGATCAAATAGTGCGGAATCCTATTTGATTGGTGATCCAATCAGTGAGAACGTAATCAGGATCAATCCTAACGATTAGAAAACGTTATGAATTGACTCGGAATGATCTGAAACGCTCTATGAAGTTGGAATGGTCGAACAGCACATTCTGGGGCGATTAGGGTTTCTAGTATTCGCAGTGTCTCGTTTTTCCACGAATTAAGTGGTATTTATAGGTTACAGATCTCATTCGTGCGACTGAGTCTTGCGACTGACTCAGTCGTGCGATTGAGTAATACGACTGATTCATTCGTACGCTTGAGTCATCCTGATGACTCAACCGTGCGATTGACTCAATCTCCTTATTCAACCGTGCGATTGGACCATTCGCATGGTCCAGTCGGGCGACTGAAAGAGATGTTTAGACAAACACATTCATGAACCTGTAATGATTCAGAACTGTGTCTCATAATTGTAAACCTATATAACATGGTCATATTATGCGTGTAACAACTAATAATATAGATATAACATTAAATAATCAACAACCATATAAAGAAGAGATTCTCATTAGATTGTTTTAACATTACATATGTGTTACAAGATAGAAGTCTATTACATTTGCGCTCACTAGACTAGAACTGGGGACATGTGTACCAACACCATTTATCATATTCTCACCTGATAGGGACTTAATTTGCTTTATGCATTGTTCATCTGATAGGCGTGGTGTCTTGTGCACACTTATCTAAAAGAAGGTTTGACTTGTCCATTGCTCACCATGATAGGAGTTTTACCTTATGTATACTCACCTTATAGGAGTTGGGTGATTTATGTAACACCCGGTTATTTTCTTTTAAAGCCAAATAAAGAAGAAGAAGAAAGAAAAAAAAGAAATAAAAGAAATAAAGCCCAAAGTCAAGGGACCAAACTTGCAAAAACGGGAGAAAGTTTGGAAGAATGGGGGATTAAGAGGGGAGGGCAGCCTACACCCTCCCCACACTTATGAAACTCAGCCAAGGGAGGAGAGAAGGAGAAAAAGGGAGAAAAGCTTGGTTCGGGTGGATTCGAGCGTGAAAATCGAAGTGTAGCGGATTAAATCGAAGCTCTAGTCGACGGGATTGTTTGTGTGAGTTCTAGGACCCCTCTTTTACACATTTTTGAATGATTTTGGGGCTAGAACACATCTAAAAATCATTTTTGGGTATTTTGGGTGTAAACCCATTTGTGTATGTATGTGTATATGTATGATGCGTTTGGAGTTTGTTTCCGGGCTTGGTTGTGCTTGAATGGTGTCGTGGTATGCTTCTCTAAGGTTTAGAATGGCTGATTTGAGGGTAAAAGAGGTTTGGAAGAGTTTGGAGGTCGAACTTGGTAGCAGCAGTTCGGGATGAACTGCATTCTGCACCCAGCTAGGGCTATGCGACTCGAGGTCCATACGTCCGAATAACACGCGACTGGGTCCATACGCATGAAAGGAGTGCGGCTGAGGTTTATTCGCACAAAAGTAATGCGACTGAATGAGATGCGGATGAAGGTCATGCGACTGAATGAAGTGCGGATGAAGGTCATGCGACTGAAGGTCATGTGACTGGAGTCCATAGGTCTATGAGTCGTGCGATTGAGGTTCATACACATGAAAGGTGTGCGACTGAGGGCCATTCGCATGAGGGTCATGCGACTGAGGTCCATACCCCCGGATGTCATGTGACTGAGGTTTATTCGTATGGGAAGCATACGATTGGAGGCTATGCGACTGGAGGTACATTCGCCTGAGTGTTCTCATATGCATAGAAGACCATGCGACCGAATAGGGTCCATACGCCTGAATGACCATAGTATTGTCTGACTTTCGGGAAAGTGCGGACGTGGGCTCGGACCTTTGGGGTTGTAGATGATGTGATGGGCATGGATGATGTAGGATGACTTATGATAATGAGCTGATGATGATGATGATGCGATGCATGACGATGTGTGATGCCGTATGGTTTTATATGGTGTGATGCGCATGATTCGTGTGATGTTTGTTGTTGTCTGATTATGCATGTTGTATGTTATGCATGATGTATGTTATGGGTGTGCGATGTTGCCTTGTGTGATTGATGTTATATGTTGTTATGTTCCTATTTATGTATGTATGTCTTCCCGTGGCTTTGAGTTGTATGTTAACGAATGAAATGAAAAGTATTATGTAACGTAAAGTTGAAGATAATGAAAAGAGGAACGTAATGAATGAATGCATGCAATAATAAATGAATAAACGAATGAAAGGCTTGCAAGCAAATGTATGAGGTAAGCGATCATGTTGTCGCAACAGACTCAGAAGGAGTCCTTGTCGCGTATCCCGGTACTGTGTAAGTCTTCAGACATGAGTCGGGGGTTTAGTTACAGTCCCCGACACAGTATCAGTCTTCAAACATGAGTCGGGGGTTTAGTTACAGGCCCCGACACAGTATCAGTCTTCAAACATGAGTCGGGGGTATTGCATGAGACATAATCTAGATGAATGAGAAGTGGATCACGTATCCCGGTACTGTGTCAGTCTTTGGACATGAGTCGAGGGTTTGTTTATCAGGCCCCGGCACACTATCAGTCTTCGGACATGAGTCGGGGATATTGCATGAGATGAGATATTGAGGTAAGCGACCTTGCGTTGCAACAGACTCGGATAGAGTTCAATCCATGTGATTGACTTGAATGGGATCTTTTTCACGTATCCCAGTGCTGTGTCAATCTTCGGACATAAGTCGGGGGTTTGTGTACAGGCCACGGCACAGCGTCAGCTTTCGAGCATGAGTCGGGGATATTGCATGAGACAAGATTCGAGTAATGAAGAGTAATGAGTGAAGAAACGAATGAATGAACGAATGATGATGAAGATAATAATAATAATAATTATCAGTATGTATGTATGATATATGTCAACTGACGAATGTAAAGTACGAGAAAAGAGTAAGAGAAAAGAAAGTAAAAGACAGTAAAAAGTATATACGAAAGTGTGAATGAGAAAGATAATTATAGAAAAAACGAATGTATGAAATGAACGAATGAGAAATGAATGATAATGAGGAACGTTGAATGAACGAAAGTTAACGAACGAGTGATGAAGATAATAATGATACTATCTATGTGTACGTACGATGTGTGATCACGTTCTAAAGTACAGTATGATTTGAAAGGAAGTAAATAACGTTTTAAATCGAAAGAAAAGTATGTTTTATTAAAACTAGAACTCACTCAGCAACGCTGACTTTTGATGTGTTTCCAGTTGGCAGGTATGTTGCTGAGGATGGCACGGGGCGGCTACTCAGCTCTTTTGCATGGCATCCATTCATATAATGCTTTTGTGATGTAATGCACAATGTATTTTGTAACTGATTAACGATGTATTATTTTGCAAAAGTGTTTATATATATGGAATGAAATGTTGTTTTAAATGTTTCCGCTGCATGATTTTAGTAAAGCTATATAAATACATGTTTTATGAGCAATGAATGACCAGCTGTAAGTGTCCCGGGAATGGGGCCTTACAAGTTGGTATCAGAGCTAAAGTTTAAGTGAAATAGGTAAATTTTCAAAATAAACCTAATCTTAAACTGAGAATGGGACGGAAAGGGAAGGGATGCCAGTCTGAGTAGCTGCGTGCCATCAGGTATTTTCTTAATGTTAACCGGTATTATGTACGCATGTTATGTGGTTTATGTGTTGCTGGAAGATTTAGATACTGATGTAGTCAGGACAGGTAATGCTTGGGGTATGAAAAGTAAAGTAAGTGACTAATCACAACTGGCCAGTGTAATTAGGGACTTACAATACTTGACATAGACTAAGTTGTTCCCTTGAATGATCGTGTTAGTGTTTGAATCTTTCAGTGTCTGTTAGAGGATGGCTAGTGGTAAAGCATTGAATCCTTCACGCGGTGGAGGTCATGGTGGACGTGGTGCTGAACTGCGGGTCATAAGAGGAAGGCCTAAAGTTGAAGAGGTGGCTCATGAAGAGCCCGAGACCCCTCATCCGGAGGCTGGTAATGAGAGTGCTAACTTGAGAGCCTCAATGAAAGAGGCTATTGCGGAGGAAGTGCACCAGGTCATGCAGACAATCTTACCGTCTATGGTGACCGAAGTGATAAAGGTCGTACGGGATGGAGAAAGAAAGGAGAGGAACCGGTCCTCGAGAGGACAGGAGCAACCGGAAACTGAAACGGTTCTCTTTGATGATGAGGAAGAAGAGGAAGAGACTGTGCAAGAGCCGACATGAGGCTGTAATTACGGTACTTTTCAAAGGTGCAAGCCCCCTACCTTTGACGGTAATGGTACTGCTGCTGCTGCCCATCGATGGGTGAGAGAGATGGAGACGGTACTCAATATTAGCAAATGCCGGGAGGATCAAAAGGTGAAGTTTGCTACCCACTCATTTGTGGACTTGGCCCTGTGCTGGTGAGACAACATTGTCCAAGCCGAGGGTGCTAAAGCAATCAGGAGAATAAGGTGGCCAGAGTTGAAGAAGTTGGTGATCGAGGAGTTCTTTCCTCATAGGGAAATGGACAAGGTTGAGAGAGAGTTTCTGTAGCTGGAGGCAGGAACAATGACACACCAGCAGTACACGACAAACATCAATGAGATGACAAGGCTGGTGCCAGACCAAGTGACGCCTGTGTCACGGAACCAAGAGATATATTCAAGGTCTGCCGACAGATATTCGCAGACATCTGGTCGCTGCTCGACCAGGCACGTATAGGTTGGCGGTCGATCTAGCGGGAAGGTTGTACGACGAGCAGGAGGCGATGGCGATAACGGACGAAGAGGAGGAGCGAGCCTATGTTAAGATGTAACACCCTGAAAAGTCAAAACGAGTCATTAAGGATAATGGGCTTAATTAATGGGTATTTAATAAAAGAAGGAAAAGGGTTATGGGCTAAATTGGGTTTATGGGCAATAGCCTAGTGATTAAAGCCCATAATCAACCCTTAACCCACCCAAAGCAGCCTCCATCTCCTTCATTTCAGCCCTAGCTCTCAAAATCCATAGAGAGAGAAAGTAGAGAGAGAAAGTGAAGGAAACTCAAGATTTGCAGCTTCTAAGGTCAAGGGATTGAAGATCTGGGTGTTTGTGCATGAAATCTCAAGAAAGGAACAACAAATCCACGTAAGAATCGACCTCTAAACCCTTCTGTAGATCAAACCGGATGTTAGGGTTTTGGGTTTTGAAAAGTTTCAAAGAAACACATAAAGGTCAAATTTTTACGTATGAAAACGTGTAAAAAGGTTAGATATGGTTTCATGGATGGTAAACCAAGGATTTGGACGTAAAAAGTTAAGATTTTGGGTTAAAAACGGGCTGGTTCATCATTTTTATTCAACCAGCGAAAGCGTGCCCCCGATCAGCGAAACTGTGCACTCATCTAGCGAAACTATGAGAAGTTCCAGCGAAACTACAGTTTCGCTGGGGTGAAACTGTTGACCCGTAGATACTAAGAAACTAGGAAATTCCAACGAAAGTTGGGCGCACCTGACAGCAAAACTGTCGTGCGAAACTGCTAGGCAAAACTGGCAACGAAACTGGCAGTGAAACTGCCAGCGAAACTGCCAGCGAAACTGCCAGCGAAACTGCCAGCGAAACTGGGCAGCGAAACTGCCAGCGAACTGGGCAGTGAAACTGCACAAAATGACCTTTTTGAGTGTGAACTTATTTGCAGGTTGTGTAGTGTGATCCTAGCCTAGAGTGCTTAGTTTAGAAGTTAGTCACATTATCCAGGTGAGTTCCAGAACCCCCTTTTTAAACGTTTTTCTATGTTTTTGGGGCTATTATGCATAGTAAACATGTGGTTAACCCCGAGGGGATCAGGGTGGATCCTGCGAGGGTTGAAGCGGTGATACAATGGGAACCTCCAAAGACGCCATCTGAGATTCGTAGTTTCTTAGGTCTGGCAGGTTACTATAGGAGGTTTATCCAGGATTTCTCCAAGATAGCTTCTCCTTTGACTAAGCTGACCCGGAAGGATGTGAAGTATGAATGGGGTTCTGATCAGGAGAACGCCTTCCTAGAACTAAAGATGAGGTTAACGCAAGCCCCTATCTTGACATTACCTGAGGGGAACGAGGACCTGGTAGTGTACTCGGATGCCTCGTATGCAGGATTGGGTTGCGTGTTGATGCAATGGGGGAAGGTGATAGCCTATGCTTCTAGACAATTAAAGGTCCACGAGGCCAATTATCCTACCCATGATTTGGAGTTGGCTGCGGTGGTGTTTGCATTGAAGATTTGGAGGCACTACCTGTATGGGATGAAGTGCACCATCTTCACTGACCATAAAAGTTTGAAGTATTTCTTCAAACAAAAGGATCTAAACATGAGACAGCGGAGGTGGTTAGAACCAATTAAGGACTATGACTGTGAAATTCACTACCATCCTGGTATGGCAAATATGGTTGCTGATGCCCTTAGCAGGAAGGGATGGCCCGAACCGATCCGGGTGAAGGCTTATCAGTTGATCATGACGCCCGAAATTATGAAGCAAGTGAGAAAGTTCCAAGATGAAGCACTAGAAGGTAACAGAGTCAACTCTGAAAGGATGAAAGGACATGAATCAGAATTGGGAGAAAACACCCTTGGTGTTAGAACCCGATTCGGGCGGATGTGGATTCCTCTCTATGGGGATTTGAGGGAGAAGATCATGGATGAGGCTCACAAGACCTGATATTCCATCCACCCCGGTGTCACAAAGATGTATCAGGATTTGAGGAGAGATTACTGGTGGCCAGGAATGAAGCGTGACGTGGCTAAGTACATGAGTAAGTGCCTGACCTGTTTGCAAGTGAAGGCAGAGCACCAAAATCCATATGGGTAGATCTAGCCTTTGGATATTCCTGAATGGAAATAGGAAAACATCACAATAGAATTCATCACGAAGCTACCTCGCACGGCGAGAGGAAGTGATGCTATCTGGGTGATTGTTGATCGTTTAACAAAAAGCGCCCATTTCTTACCAATTCGTGAGACGTTTTCCTCTGAAAGGTTGGCGGAGTTATTTATTAAGGAGATCGTGACTCGTCACGGTTTTCCAGTGTCTATCGTTTCGGATAGGGACACGCGGTTTACGTCCAAGTTCTGGAAGAGGTTTCACGACTCAATGGGGACTAGACTGCATATTAGTATGGCTTACCACCCCTAGACAGATGGTCAGTCGGAAAGAACAATTCAGACATTAGAGGACATGCTACGAGCGTGTGTGATTGATTATGGAGGAAGTTGGGATGAGCACTTACCATTGGCAGAATTCTCATATAATAATAGTTACCATGCCAGCATTGGTATGCCACCTTATGAGATGTTGTACGGTAGGAAGTGCAGAACGCCCGTGTGTTAGGGTGACATAGGGCAAAAGGGATTAGGAACTCTTGAAGTGATTGAAGTCACAACCGAGAAGTTAGATAATATTAAGGCATTCATGAAAGCCGCAAAGGATCGCCAGAAGTCTTATGCTGATAAGAGGTGTAGACCGATAGAGTTCGAGGTTGGTGACAAGGTTATGCTCAAGGTATCTCCCTGGAAAGGGATCATCAGGTTTTGAAAATAGGGAAAGTTAAGCCCAAGGTTCATAGGGCCATTTCGTATTGTCGCAAGGGTAGGGGAAGTGGCTTACAGATTAGAACTACCCGATGAGTTGAGTAGAATTCATCCTACGATCCATGTATCTCATCTTAGGAAATGTCTCGCAGATAATGATGCAGTTGTACCATTAGAAGACATTGAAATCGATGAACGCCTGAACTATGTAGAGCAGCCGGTGGACATCCTTGATTGGAAAGAGAAGCACTTACGTAATAAAGTGGTCCCGCTAGTACGAGTACAGTGGAGGCACAGAAAAGGATCAGAATCTACCTGGGAGACCGAGGGAGAGATGAGGAAATTTTATCCTTAATTGTTTGATGACTTACAGGTTTCGAGGACAAAACCTAAATAAGTGGGGGAGATTGTAACACCTCGAAAAGTCAAAACGAGTCATTAAGGATAATGGGATTAATTAATGGGTATTTAATAAAAGAAGTAAAAGGGTTATGAGCTAAATTGGGTTTATGGGCAACAGCCTAGTGATTAAAGCCCATAATCATCCCTTAACCCACCCAAAGCAGCCTCCATCTCCTTCATTTCAGCCCTAGCTCCCAAAATCCGTAGAGAGAGAAAGTAGAGAGAGAAAGTGAAGGAAACTCAAGATTTGGAGCTTCTAAGGTCAAGGGATTGAAGATCTGGGTGTTTGTGCATGAAATCTCAAGAAAGGAACAGCAAATCCAGGTAAGAATCGACCTCTAAACCCTTCTGTAGATCAAACCCGGATGTTAGGGTTTTGGGTTTTGAAAAGTTTCAAAGAAACACATAAAGGTCAAATTTTTATGTATGAAAACGTGTAAAAAGGTTAGATATGGTTTCATGGATGGTAAACCAAGGATTTGGACGTAAAAAGTTAAGATTTTCGGTTAAAAACGGGCTGGTTCGTCATTTTTATTCAACCAGCGAAACTGTGCCCCCGATCAGCGAAACTGTGCACTCATCCAGCGAAACTATGAGAAGTTCCAGCGAAACTATGAGAAGTTCTAGCGAAACTACAGTTTCGCTGGGGCGAAACTGTTGACCCGTAGATACTACGAAACTAGGAAATTCCAACGAAAGTTGGGCGCACCTGACAGCGAAACTGTCGTGCGAAACTGTTGGGCGAAACTGGCAACGAAACTGACAGCGAAACTGCCAGCGAAACTGCCAGCAAAACTGGGCAGCGAAACTGCACAAAATGAACTTTTTGAGTGTGAACTTATTTGCAGGTTGTGTAGTGTGATCCTAGCCTAGAGTGCTTAGTTTAGAAGTTACTCATATTATCCAGGTGACTTCTAGATCCCCTTATTTAAACGTTTTTCTATGTTTATGGGGCTATTATGCATAGTAAACATAAGGTTTTCGTGGTAAGGATTTCAAGCGGTTTTAACAAGAAAAATAATTTTTCTATAACAAAATATGCTATATAAAGACCTTAAAATAATTTTCGGGCGCGCTGACCTGGTAGCCCGGCCCCAGCCAGGGGCGTTGCCCCTTGGACCCCACTAGGAGCTGCTGCCCCTAGGACCCCGCTGTCAGGGGCTGCCGCCCCCGAACCCCGCTGTCCCGCGGAGGGTTGGTTACGTGTTATGTTGACTAGTACTTGGTATGTTGTGTACTTAATAAGTTACGTATTATATATTAAGTTGAAGGTAATATTAATAAAAAGTGGAACTTAACGAATGTTACCCCGGGCCCGTTTGATGATGAAAAGTCTTGCAAGCACTATGATAGACTTCACTTATGTGAGTCTCACGTATGATGATGGATCTGTATTCATGAGCGGGCTACGTGCCTTGCAGTGTGGATCAACTATCGGGGGTTAGCTACCATGATGATGTGTACCGACGGGGATCAACATTCGTTGTCGATCAACACGGAGCTCTTGCTTTGTGCAATCTCGCTTATGATGATGTGAAACATAATGAAAGAATGAAAATAATGAACATGCTTAATATGATACAAGTAATGTTATGTAGTATGATGTATGCATGGTCATTATATGGAGGATAAAGCTTATATTTTCTTACTTATATAAAACTAGAATTCACTCAGCAAAGCTGACTTTTATGCATAATAGTGGACAGGTAAGCGCTGATGCTAAGGATGGCACCACGAAGCTACTTGGGGAGCTATGGATGGCATTCCTCTTTATGAAATATTTATTGTAATTTAAGAACAAGTAATATGTTTCATTTACAATTAAAGGACAAATGTATGAGTACGACATAGTTTCCAAGTTTTAAATGAATGTCTAATTATTTCCGCTGCACTGTTTTGTTATTAAACTAATTTTATGCTATGATTAACCAACTGTGAGGCTTTCCGGGAATGGGGCCTTACATAAGAAAGGGAAAGGAATGCGAGATAATGATGGTGGATTTATGTCTGAAGGTAAGGCAATGAGGGACAATGATCGGAAGAGAATAGAAAGGGGAGGAGAGGTATGCAAGAAATATGGTAAAGGCCATGAGGGGGAGTGCAAGTGGGGACTGAACGTCTGCTTCCAGTGTGGGAAGGAAGGCCATAGGACGAGGGATTGCCGCATGGCTAAGTGCTACGACTGTGGCGAGACTGGGCACCTGAGCAGGGATTGTAAGAAGTCAAGGGCAGGAAACTCTGGTACGAGGAAGGAGAACAGAGGGTGAAGGGTAGAGCTTTTACCATGACTAAGAGGAGGCTAGAGCGGACTTCGACTTGACATCAGGTACATTTCTGGTAATTTATATTTGTACATCTATGCTTTGAATGCGGTGCTAGTAGTAGTTTCGTTCCTACTGCCTTCTGCTGTAAGTTTCACGTTAGGAGCAGGGACATCGATGAGCCCTTCGATGTAGGAAATGTTATTAATAAATCCACTAGGTTACCTGATACCCTAGAGGATTGCTTGATGGAATTGAGAAAGCGTTTATTCCTGCTAGACCATTCGGGACAGACTTGGTTGGATAGGCGTACACCATAAGATGAATGAACTAACAACCAATAAGGCAATCACCAAGTGCTGTAGGAAGGTGGTTTGATCAAACACGTCCAGAAAGAGTTTGGTGCCAACCTATAGCGACGGAGTAATGATGAAGGCCTCGTCCTGAAAATAAGAATCAATCGATTCAGAAAGCAAGGAGAGTGAACATCAAGGTATATGGGACCATTCCAAATGGTTGCTCAGGAAGAAACAATGGCATATTGACGGGAGCTACCCGATGAGTTAAGTGGAAGTCATCCGACATTTCATGTATCTTGTCTAAGAAAGTGCTCGATCGGTAAGAGTATGATCGTGTCACTGGAGGACACGGGGATGGATAAAGTATTCAACTGCAAGAGGCAACTAGTAGCTGTTTCCGATAGAAGGGAAGAGAAGAGTTAAGGAGAATAGTGGTTTTACTTATGTGGAGGCAGTGAAGCCTAAAGGGATTTCAGCCTATGTGTAAGATCAAGGGAGAGGTGAGACAGAATTACCTGCAACTGTTCGAGAAGTAACAGGTTTCGGGGATGAAACCTATATAAGGGGTTAGACTTGTAACACCCGGTTATTTTCATTTAAAGCCAAAGAAAGAAGAAGAAGAAGAAAAAAAAGAAAGAAAAGAAACAAAGCCCAAAGTCGAGGGACCAAACTTGCAAAAAACGGGAGAAAGTTTGGAAGAGTGGGGGATTAAGAGGGGAGGGCAGCCCACACCCTCCCCCATACTTGTGAAACTCAGCCAAGGGAGAAGAGAAGGAGAAAAAAGGAGAAAAGCTTGGTTCGGGTGGATTCGAGCGTGAAAATCGAAGTGTAGCGGGTCAAATCGAAGCTCTACTCGACGGATTGTTTTTGTGAGTTCTAGGACCCCTCTTTTACATGTTTTTGAATGATTTTGGGGCTGGAACACATCTGAAAATCGTTTTTGGATATTTTGGGTGTAAACCCATTTGTGTATGTATGTGTATGTGTATGATGCGTTTGGAGTTTGTTTCTGGGCTTGGTTGTGCTTGAATGGTGTCGTGGTATGCTTCTCTAAGGTTTAGAATGGCTGATTTGAGCTTAAAAGAGGTTTGAAAGAGTTTGGAGGTCGAACTTGGCAGCTGCAGTTCGGGATGAACTGCATTCTGCACCCAGCTAGGGCTATGTGACTGGAGGTCCATGCGTCTGATGGCATGCGACTGGGTCCATACGCACGAAAGGAGTGTGGCTGAGGTTCATTCGTACAAAAGTAATGCAACTAAATGAGATGCAGATGAAGGTCATGCCACTGAATGAAATGCGGATGAAGGTCATGCGACTAAAGGTCATGCGACTGGAGTCCATACGCCTGTGAGTCGTGCGATTGAGGTTCATACGCACGAAAGGTGTGCGATTGAGGGTCATTCGTATGAAGGTCATGCGACTGAGGTCCATATGCCCGGATGTCATGTGACTGAGGTTCATTCGCATGGGAAGCATGCGATTGGAGCCTATGCGACTGGAGGTCCATTCGCCTGAGTGTTCTCATACGCATAGAAGACCATGCGACCGAATAGGGTCCATACGCCCGAATGACCATAGTATTGTCTGACTTTCGGGAAAGTGCGGATGTAGGCTCGGACCTTTAGGGTTGTAGATGATGTGATAGGCATGGATGATGTAGGATGATTTATGATGATGAGCTGATGATGATGATGATGCGATGCATGACGATGTGTGATGCCGTGTGGTTTTATATGATTTGATGCGCGTGATTCGTGTGATTTTTGATGTTATGTGATTGTGCATGTTGTATGTTATGCATGATTTATGTTATGGGTGTGCGATGTTGCCTTGTGTGATTGATGTTGTATGTTGTTATGTTCCTGTTTATGTATGTATGTCTTCCCGTGGCTTTGCGTTGTATGTTAACGAATGAAATGAAAAGTATTATGTAACATAAAGTAGAAAATAATGAAAAGAGGAACGTAATGAATGAATGCATACATTAATAAATGAATGAACGAATGAAAGGCTTGCAAGCAAATGTATGAGGTGAGCGACCCTATTGTTGAAACAGACTCAGAAGGAGTCCTTGTCGCGTATCCCGGTACTGTGTCAGTCTTCGGACATGAGTCGGGGGTTTGGTTACAGGCCCCGGCGCAGTATCAGTCTTCGAACATGAGTCGGGGGTATTGCATAAGACAAGATCTAGATGAATGAGAAGTGGATCGCGTATCCCGGTACTGTGTCAGTCTTCGCACATAAGTCGGGGGTTTGTTTATCAGGCCCCGGCACAGTATCAGTCTTCGGACATGAGTCGGGGATATTGCATGAGACGAAATATTGAGGTGAGCAACCTTGTATTGCAACAGACTCAGATAGAGTTCAGTCCATGTGATTGACTCGAATGGGATCTTTGTCGCGTATCCTGGTGTTGTGTCAGTCTTCGGACATAAGTCAGGGGTTTGTGTACAGACCCCGGCATAGCATCAGCTTTCGAGCATGAGTCGGGTATATTGCATAAAATAAGATTCGAGTAATGAAGAGTAATGAGCGAAGAAACGAATGAATGAACGAATGATGATGAAGATAATAATAATAATTATTATCAGTATGTATGTATGATGTATGTTAACAGACGAATGTAAAGTACGAGAAAAGAGTAAGAGAAAAGAAAGTAAAAGACAGTAAAAAGTATATACGAAAGTGTGAATGAGAAAGATAATTATAGAAAAAACGAATGTATGAAGTGAACGAATGAGAAATGAATGATAATGAGGAACGTTGAATGAACGAAAGTTAACGAACGAGTGATGAAGATAATAATGATACTATCTATGTGTACGTACGATGTGTGATCACGTTCTAAAGTACAGTATGATTTGAAAGGAAGTAAAGAACGTTTTAAATCGAAAGAAAAGTATGTTTTATTAAAACTAGAACTCACTCAGCAACGCTGACTTTTAATGTGTTTCCAGTTGGCAGGTATGTTGCTGAGGATGGCACGGGGCGGCTACTCAGCTCTTTTGGATAGCATCCATTCATATAATGTTTTTGGGATTTAATGCACAATGTACTTTGTAACTGATCAACGATGTATTATTTTGCAAAAGTGTTTATATATATGGAATGAAATGTTCTTTTAAATGTTTCCGCTGCATGACTTTAGTAAAGCTATATAAATACATGTTTTATGAGCAATGAATGACCAGCTGTAAGTGTCCCGGGAACGGTGCCTTACAATTTATTACCAACTTAACACGAAAAGAACTTTATACTTATACAAGCTTATAAAAGAAAAAATAAAATAACTTACTTAAAGTTTGAAAGCGAAATTTATATGACAAATAAAGCTAACATGATAGTCAAACGATAAAGATAAAGAAAGAATAAATATAGTAACATTTGAAATGTTAAACTATGATTACAAAACTTGCATTCGCTGATTTTTATATGCATGTTAGCTTTAGAGGTATGAAAAGTTTGATTAAATAAAGAAAGCTTGGCACGGTGAGAAAGTTACCTGGCTTTTTGCAAATCTAGCATTCTATGATAACAGTAGAGATTCATATTTTAATTTCCTAATGTTAGACAATGAGTTTTGTAATGACAGTATTATTATCTTCTACAAATGACATGATGATTATTTAGAGTCTTAAAATTGTGTGGTTCTAATGATGTAAATCCAATTATGAGTTTGTCCAGAAATGGAGTCTTATAAAAAATATCCAAATCATGTTTCATTGCCTCCACCCATTTAAGATTTCTACATGCTTCTAGATAGCCTAATAGTTCTATATTATCTTTTTTTAGTTTTGGTAGTGTTTGCAGACCTTAAGTTTGGCTTTTATACCCCATTCAGGCCTTTGTAGTTCTTATGTTTGAGTTCTAGCATTAGCTTTAATTACCATATCAACCTTTTATTCATTTAGTTCGATTTATTCACTATTTTCACGATCAAATATGTAAGTCCCCGTTCCTGCGACGCTTACAGCTGGACAATCATCGCACATAAAATATAAGACATATGTTTAAATTGTTAATTCATCGCAGCGGAATACTTAATAAACCACTTCATATATTAATGACCACTTTTGCAAGACAATACAATCATTGTTAACCGTTACAAAAATCTCATTATTTGCATTACATCACAAAAATATCATTTAATATAAAATGGATGCCCCAAAAACTACCCAAGTAGCTGCGTTCGTGCCATCCTCATCAATCATCACCTGCCAACTATTAAACATACGAAAGTCAGCGAAGCTGAGTGAGTTCTAGTTTTATAAAAATATATTACATTCTTTCGTTAAAAACATTCTTTTACTAAAGCACGTGATCATACATCGTACATATATCAAGGTAACATTTATTATCTTCCGTCACCGTTCATTTCGTACATATCGCATGTTTCGTACATTTCGCACATTTCGTACTTTTATTATATTTCACTTCTATCTAGATCCTGTCGTATGCTTTACCCCCCCCCCCCCCTCTTAGGCACAAAGCCATATCATCTAGGGTTAATCGACAAGGATCCCATATCGCACGTATGGAGCAGTCACCAAGACTGACTCCTCTATGTGAACCCTCATGGGTCAGCCAAGATCGCACGCTGTAACACACAATCGGGCTAACAACTCTCATTGAGTCGTGAGCCCCTTTACATTTGCTTGCAAGACTTTTGTTCATTCATTAGGTGTCACTTTCATTATCTTCAATATTTCGCTTCGTTAAGATAATACTTTGAGTTCATTATCATAATCACACCACGTAAGATACATAATAATACACAATAAGGAACATAATGAAAGCATAACATCACATACATAACATACATAATATCATCACACATCATCATACAACATCATATAATCATCACACGTCATCATAAAAACATAACCAGCCCTCCATGGGACAGCGGGGGTTCTGGGGCGGCATCCCCTAAAAGCGGGGTCCTAGGGGCAGTAGACCCTAGTAGGGTCCAAGGGGCAACGCCCCTGGCTGGGGTCGTGCTGTCAGGTTAGCGCGAAAAAATTTTATTTTAACACATTTATATAGCACATTTTGTTATTGAAAAATTCTGTTAAAACCTCTTAAAATCTTTGTCATCTAAAAACGTATATTTAATATGCATAATAGCCCCAAAACATGGAAAACTTATAAACAAGGGGATCTAGAACTCACCTGGGCTCAGGGGGTAGCTTCTCAATCAAGCTTTCTAAGCAAGGGCCTCAAATCATAGACTGTAGATAAGTTAACACTTAAAGAGGTTAATTTCTGCTTAATTTCACTGCCAGTTTTGCTGACAATTTCGCTATCAGTTTCCCCTAACTTTCGTTGGAATTCTAAGTCTGTGATACTATCTGCGAAATTATAGTTTCGCAGAATGTCTCCATAATTTCGCTGGACGACTACACAATTTTGCTGGACAAACTCATAGTTTTGTAGAACGGGCTAAAATTACGAATCAGTTCATTTTTAACCCAAAACTTCAATCTTTTACACCCAAATCCTTGGTTTATCATCCAAGAAGCTATATCTAAGCTTTTTACATTTTTTCTTACACAAAAACGTGAGTTTTGGATGATTATTTTCCACTTTCAAAAACCCCAAGCCCTAGAATCCGGATTTACTCTTAAAGAAACGATTAAATGATGTTTTTTACCTGGATTCTTGGTCTTTTCTTATTGTTTGGATGCTCACAAATAATGATCTTCAATCACTTGATCGACTGAGCCTTGAATCTTCACCTCCTCTTTACTTTCTCTCTTTACACTATCTCTCTAGAAGTTGGGTGTTGAGTTGCAAATGAGAGTGGATCTGGCTGATTCATTTATATATACCGGGCGTTCAAGGGGCCTTAAACTCGTTAAACACATAATCCGTGAGGTTTACTCGGTCCATAATCCATTTCCCTCTTATTCCATTAAATAGCCCTGACTAAGCCCATTATTATTAGTTGACTCGTTTCAACTTTATTTTGGACGTTACAAAATACGTTAAATTCAACTCGAGTTGTTTCAGTTTCTTCCTTCAACATGTCAAAATCAAAGAGGGTTCTTTATTCGTTGATCGACAAGATGAATGTTCACCGAATACAACATTGTAGGAAACATAACACCTTTTGGTGGTTGGATCGTAACACTTCAAGATTTTTCTATGTTGTTCATATCCTACAAACATGCACCTTACAGCTTTCTTTTCCAATTTATGTCTTAGGTCACACAATCGAAAACCATGAAGCGGCTCACACTTGGTTTAACCTTGAACGATAGTTCATTTGGTGTTACATAATGAAGACCATACTTGGGCAACCTTTTTACCACATAAGTGGTTGTGGCCATTCATTCGGCCTAACCACCCCGATAAGTTTTTGTCATATAATATACTTCCACACACTTCGTTTAGAAGTTCTTTTTTGGGTTTTGACACTCCATGTTGTTGTGAATTATTTAGTCATGTTAATTGATGACCTATATTGCAATCCATAAGGTATTTGTTGAACTTGTAAGACATGTCTTGTTGGATCATAACATCTTGATTTTAACCAAGTGACCCATTCAATCAGCCTCTTGTTTGAACTCTTTAAATTGGTTTAGGGCTTCTGATTTGTGTTTTCATGAACGACACTCACATGAAACAAAAGTAATCATCAATGAAGGTTATCAAGAAATCCACTCCACCCGTTGTATTATGCTTGAGTGCACCAAACACATTAGTGTGGACTAATTCAAGAGGTTCTTTAGCTTTCTGTCTTACTTATTTAAAATCTTGATGATGAGCTTTGCCATATTGGCATCCTTCACACATCGAATTGTTAGAATTTTCTAATATAGGTAGGCCACTTACTACGTTCTTTCTAGCCTTACGACGAGCTTGTCATATGCCACTTCAACGAGAGGAAGATGCCATAGATTAACATTACTTTGATTTTACTTTCTATGCAGTCTTGGTAGACATCATATATATGTTTTCTTTTCTACACCCTTTTAGTACCGGAATAGATTTGGTTTCAAACTCTGATGACTTTAACATATATATAGTTAGGCTTAAATAATATATATTTTTCCATATCAATTATTTAATGAATTGAACCAAGATGCATATTTTTCTTTACCCTGGAAACATGATACACACTTTTAAGAGTTAACTCCGCATGTCCGTTCTTGGGAAAACTTTTTTCACCTATGTTTAAGATCATATGTCGAGAGTTATCAACATTAATTACAACTTCACTTTCATCATACTTCTTAGTATTGGATAGATTCTTCTAATATCTAGTTATATGGGTTGAACAACCATAATCAACAATCGGTTAATCTAGGTTGTTTGTCTTTGCTTCCATAGTGATTGTGAGAGCATACACCTTGTCTTCTTGTGCAACATAAGCTTTAGCAATCCAACCTATTTTTATTTTTGTCTCGACAGTAATGCCCTCATCTTGTTGCTTAAGCCGATATGTTGAGTTAATCTTGATCGGGTCAAGTTACAGGTCACAGGACTAGTATTTAAGTCATGTTTTATTAATATTTATATAGCAAGTTTTTAATTTGAATTAGTCTTATTAGTTAACAAGTAGTGGGGTATGTATTAGTGATAGTGGAGTAATGCCACTTATTTAGGAGGGCATGGTTATTTTATATATAACGTAAGTTTTGAAGTATTAATGAAATGAAAGAGTTTGAGTATGATCTTGGGCTTGAAATCAACATTTGGTGTCAGAGCACAAGGTTAAAAGAGAAAGTAGGTTTTGGTAGGAAGAACAACCCCTGGCTGTTGGGCTGGAAACGAAGAAGAAAGTTGGCAGCCAAGTTGCCGGTACGTGCGGAGATTAAAAAAAAGGGAAGTGACGACGGTGATTGGAATGGTAGAGAACCCTGTTGTAATTGTTAAAAAAAGTAGGTAGGGAGGTCCAAGAAAGAAATCGAGGAAGCAAGGTTCTGACGGGGGTGATCGGAAAAGAAAAAAAAAAGTCTAAATTATTGAGGCGGTGATCGAAAATCAGAAGAACGCAAGTAGCAAGGAGTTGATTAAGGATTACTCATTTCACAAATTCTTAGAGCCTACAAATTAAAAAAAAAAAAAAGAAAGAAAGAAAAAAAAGAAAGAAGACAAGCATGCAGCTCTCTTGATTGAGGTGTTGTCGACAATCAAGGGAGAGCAGTCCCTTAGTTGGCTGCTATGTGATAGAGAAAGAAAAGAAATAACAAAAACGTTAGCAAGATAACCAATTTCGGTTATAGCAAGCAAAGAAAGAACGAAAGCAAGCAAGAAAGTAGCAAGAGCAAGAGAAAGAAAGCAAACAAGAAAGTAAGCAAGTTAGCAAGGAAGATGATTCGAAGTAAGAAAGAGCAAGATAAGCAAGAAAAGAAGCGAGAAAATCGAGAATCCAATCAAGATTAAGGGTGTGAATGTTGGGTTAATCTTGATCGGGTCAACTTACGGGTCATAGGACTAGT
Source organism: Flaveria linearis (assembly GCA_024085815.1). Taxonomy (NCBI): domain Eukaryota; kingdom Viridiplantae; phylum Streptophyta; class Magnoliopsida; order Asterales; family Asteraceae; genus Flaveria; species Flaveria linearis. The sequence continues at coordinate 37,397 of JABSNV010001102.1, read as the reverse complement.
ACTTAAGTCATGTTTTATTAATATGATGTAGCAAGTTTTTAATTTGAATTAGTCTTATTAGTTAGCAAGTAGTGGGTATGTATTAGGGATAGTGGAGTAATGACATTTATTTAGGAGTACATGGTTATTTTCTATATAATGTAAGTTTTTAAAGTATTAATGAAATGAAAGAGTTTGAGTATGATATTGGGCTTAAAACCAACACGATAGGCCTTGGCCATATATATGACCCTTTCATCCGTGGTTTTAGCATCTAAACAAAAAACACATAGTACTTCTATTTGGATTTTTATCATTCAATTTATCTTCTAGCTTGTCATTGTTTTTCTTCTCTTATATATTAGTTTCGCTGCTTGACGTACTTTATCACTATTACGATACCTCATACCAGTCGAGGACATTTCTATTTAATCTTATTGGCATACAGAGCTTCAGTGTCACCCTTGATTGATGTTTCGATCAACTGAATAGTCATTGCTTCCTAGCGTGCATGAGATTTTAAACTTAGATAGAGGTTGACTTGGCCAACCCTGTATAGCAATAGTAAATCTCTTGTTATCCGGTTTGAGGTCATGAATAATTATGTATTTCATTCGAGCATTGCAAATCCTTGAATGTGTATCCAGATCATCGATATGTCAGCACACACTTTTGATCGCATGGTGGAGGTGATGAGATATCATTATCTTATATCTCAACGATCGTTTAAAATAATTTAAATTTCTATAGATTTTTTACTTGAACTCATATATTACAAAAGCTTGAAAGCTAATTTATCGCTAGTAGGACACATAATTTGTTGGTAATTAGCAACCTTTTAATCAATGGTAAACCAGAAGAACATTATGATTTTTATCAAACCTTTATTAAGACTCTTCTTTGATTGATTGGAATCAGGAAGTACAGACTCAAAAAGACTACATATTGAAACAATATTGAAACAATAATGACTCCTATTTAACTCTAACACTAATTACTCCATAACATAAACAAACATCCTAAAATTTAGTAACTATTAACCAATTACTTAACACATAATTTGACTCAAATAAACTTAAAAAAACATGAAAAATAAACAAACTGCCAACTGACCCATCCATTTAAAACAAAGCTGCATCGGCTCGAAACCCGTGACCGTTAAGCTACTAAATTGTGACCCCGTGAAGGTAACCCGATTAACCCAACGTAATCGTGTTATAGATCAAAGGAACCTTTGTGGTTGTGCACTCCATCATATGTTGTTATCACATAGTTTGAATCATTTATGTCCCTCTCTATTCTTTTCTTCACATTGCATCCTATGGTTGAGCATTTGAAGTAGTTCCTGATATTAATATCAACCGTCAAAAATTAAACCAAACTACTTAAAAACCCTAATCTACTAAAGCAACATCGTACAAATTAAGATAAAAATTGTAGTTTTGATGCTACACAACATGTATATACACCATAATTATGATAATAGAGTAAGTTATTATTTTGAAAAAATTACACGAATGATCAATGTGATTATGTTATCACTTTTGCGTAAATAGTCCATGTGATTTGTGGTTAGATTAGATTGCACATTTCGTCCCTAGATTTTATAGTTACAAAATTCATCCAAACTTTTGTATACATGTTGTACGTTTGGTTTCTGATGTTTAGTTTTTATGCATTTCACAAACTTTTGGTCTAATATTTAGGTTTTATTTTGGAGACCTAACATGCAACTCCCATACAAAAGCCTAGCTAACTTTACAATTTGTAAAATCTAGGAACCAAATGTACAAAAGTATGGACTAGTTTTACAACTTGTTAAACTTGAGAACGAAACATACAATATGATCAAACTACATTGATTATTTATGCAATTTTCTCTATTAACTTTTACCTTACAAGTAAACATAAATTTCTTTGTAGTTTTTGTATCGTTGTCCTCTTCAATGAACATATAATCTTACATATTCATATATAATATTGGCACAATTAATTTATGTGTGAAAATAAATTGGTCAATTACATATACATCACATTAGTTATATTATAGAAATTATCACAGATTAATTATACAAAAATATCTAAGCACATTGATCGAACAAACCTGCATGTAAACGATCCGTTTACTAATATTTAAAAAATGCATGTAATTAAGAGCACCATCATATCTTTAACAAAATATTGATTTGAAACAAGGAGAAATCAAGCATGTTATAAGTGTTGTTGTTTAAAAATATTTTTACATATCGAGCGGTAATGCATGCATATGAAAACCTATTTGATACAAAGTCATGTAATTATACCTTGGATATGGACTACTTTTAACCTTCTTCTTCCCATATTTTCTCCACTTATATCCATCATCAATGACCTCAAGCGTCGTCTTCATACGAAGCGCTAACTTAAATTTTGAATGCACTCTCTCTTGCTTATCATTCTCTCTGTGTTTTGAAAGTTAATTAAGCAAAATAAGGAAAGTTGAAATTAGATACGCATTAGCAACTCAATTAAGAAACATCCAAAGCAATAATAATGTAAAATACTCAACAAATTAAAACACTTGCATGTTAAAGTTGTTTGGTGGATGCATGAAGGAAACGTTATTGGTGTTGTGTGAACTTTTTGAACTAGAACCAGTTGTGATCGTTTCTAGAATCACTGGATTTTGGTCATGTGTGCTCAAACTGGCAAGATCGTGCTCTTTAAAACCAAAATGGGTAGGAATAAGCTCTTGATAACTTGATTTATCGGTCAAAAGCTTATGATCGTCTAAGATATCTTGAAGATCAAATTCACATGTTTGATCATCTAAGAAATCTTGAATATCAAATTCGCATGTTTGATCATCATTGGTGGCAAGATCATAATAATAAGGGCTACCATTTTGGTGTTGAGAAAGAGGAGAACTTTTTGGTTCAAAGGAGGAAAACATGGTGGACTTTGTGATATGAGAATATGGGTAGGAATAATTAAGATCTTGATAACTTGATTAAGCATTAATGTTTGTTAATTAATTCGTCATGTCCTCTATTTATAATGCTTTGATCTTAAATGGATGCTTCGATATTATAATGGACTTTTGGGGATGTTTCCTTAGCACCTTCCTTTAAAGAATACGAAGGTTTATTCAAAGTGTGATCTTTCATGATTCTGTCATGGAATCATAAGACAATATTACGTAAAGTTTTTCTGCACCCTTGAGCGTGTGCTCGCTTTATTGACTACTGCACTTATAATAATAATAACTAGTAATTTGCCCCAGCTCGTTGCAGCTGGCGCGAGTACGGCAAATGTATATTATGAAAACTCGTTTGAAATTAACGCAACGTACAATTGTGTCCGTTTGACATTAATATATCAATGTCTTCAAAAGAAAATATAAAGAATGAAAAAAAAGAGAACATGGTTAACAACCATGTATTCAATCGTCATGAAGTTTATTTTTAATGTCGGCTTAGTATAGACTTTAACCAAATATCCAATCTTTTATCTGTGAACTAATTTGGAAAAAGAAATAATATAATACATACATAAATATAGCGGGAGACTCATCGGAGAAGACAAAATAGCATGCGTCAGCGTTTAAAGACATCTGTTTTTATGAGCGGAAGTCGATTATTTGATTTATTTGGTGGATTTCTTCAAACTGTTTGATTTTACAAAAAGTGATTCTCTAAAACACTAAAGAGATAGAGACGAAGATAAATAATTGCTTTTTATGTGTTACAAAAGAATGGATGAGGTATGTTTTAATTCAATTACTGTTAATATATTATTAACTCTGCGTTTTATATATATTTTTTTTTCAAAATTTGCAAATTTCATTTTTCTTTCCCATTTTACCCCCACAATCCTTCATGAGTCATGACATGTATAACTTCAATACTAGAGCTTCTAAACGAAAGACACAACGGGCAAGCCTGAACGACGTCGTCACACTCACTACAAACACAAAGATGCCGACACGGTAACAACACGACCGAGGCGACTCCTTTTCCACACGCCTTACAACCGGGTCCACTCACCACCACGACTCGTTCCGGGTCAACGTACGACGACTCGGCGTCCTCCGCCTCACCACCACCCACCACCACCTCCTCCGGCGACACACAACCACCGGCTCCGCCGACAGCCGCCTGCTGCAGCTGCGCTTGCAGCGCCACCGCAACTGCCTCCTCGGCCCTAGCCCTCGACTGCCATACGTGAGCCTCCATCATCAGCTCCGACGCCCGAGCCTCCAGCTCGGCGTTAAGCCGAGCCGCTTTCTCGGCTACGGCTTCCTTTTCTCTTATTATTCGTGACGCCACCTCCGTCGCGGCGCCGATCAGCGCAGAGTAGTGGCGTTGCTGCTTGTCTGCTTGTTGATTAAAAAAATAATAATAATAATAATCACCAACCAAGTCTTTAATATATATTATATAATAATAAATGATCGAATTCTGTACGTCATGTCCACATTTCTCCATGATCTAAGATGTACGTGAGCCGGTCTATTCATATAAACATTGATATTCATTGTTGTTGTGAATTGTGTTCAGACTTTCTTTATTTTTACCCCCTGTCTAAAAAAATCCTATAACGTTTTATTTATCTATAATTAAGTATATACAAACTTGAAGAAATAGTATTTTTACGCGTTTATAAATACATATACAGCAGTAATAAAGTTGTTGACTCTTGAGTCTTGTGACAATCCTAAAAATGAGGTTAGACAATTTAAGATTTTTATATACTAGTAGGAAACCCGCGTGATGCGGCGGCGGTAGCAACATTTTACAACGTGATTCTCATTTTTTAGTAAATGTACCCGCTTATGATATATTATATTGTACGTATGTGAGTTTTCCTAATTACGTGGTTTCGTGTAAAATATATAAAATCAAAAAATGCCTTACACATAGCACTATGTCTGAATCCATGTCACATTATGATAAAATAAATCAAACTGAATCAAGTTTGATAACGTAATCAATTTTGTTTGAGGCTCAGCAACCAACATACATAACATCCAATTATTTCAAACTTCATTCATTGTTTTCTGGAAACTTCATTGGTCAATGATAGATGGGTTGGTAATTTTGCTCCGATTATGCCTTCATACTTGCTGCAAACCATAGGTACAACTTCCTACTAAAAATCTTGAAGACCTATCATGTTAAGTCATTAAAATTTGCTAATACTTATGTTGGTAATGTAGTGAGTTTGAAAATATAGTAAGAAACCTGCGCAATCAACGGGGAAGACAATTGACATTCTTTGGTATGAGAGATTATAAACTAAATTCAACTATTAATGTTAGGAATTCACCATTAAATAGCAAGCATTAAAGTAAAAGTGTATTCCCAGCCTTATATGGCTGTAATTCTAACCTCACACGGTTGAGCAGCCAATCTTTACAATTCTATACAACTGAATATTTGAGCATTCTATTGTTATGTAACAGCAATATATATAGCCATGTATTGCTTTAATTTCAAGGTCTTATACACACTATAACAACACCATTTTGTAGCTCTATATAACTTCATTTCAAGCATTATACAACTATATAATAACACAATATATGTTGTATTCAAATGAGAGAGAAACTATTATATCAATTAAAATCTGATTTGTTTAAGTAAGCTAATTTAGAAATTTAACAATATTGAAATCATATTATAGATGGCTTTAATCCGTTTAGCGGATTTGATATTTAAGTAAAACTTTTAAAATTGAGCCATCTAACCCATAATACCTAACCCAAATCGACCTATTTGAAAGCAAATGGGTTGAAATTACCTCAACATTATTAACAGCTCTAGGCGTGGCTTTAATCTCCAGGTACTTTGCACGAGCAAGAAATAAACATGTTGGGTCAAGGGTACTTGGGTCAATGAAAATGATGGCATTAATTTCATCAAGTTTAAGGTTACATAAATTAAGATTACATGAAAGCTTTTGATTTATAGTCTATTATATTGCTAGAAAGGTATTGTATATAAACAGAGAAGACGATATCTTAATTTTAAAATAAAAAAATGTTTAGAATTGGAAGAAAAAGTTGCATAAGAAAGTAAGGTACTGTCTTCTAATTATCATTACCAATACTAAGTTTTCAAATTATGGCTCTCAAATTATTGGTTGAAAAAGTAACGGCTGATCTCTGTCGCTAACCTCAGATTCAGTCCCCAATTGCTTTTAGCTATTTGTTTTATATATTTTTCTCTACATACGCATGCTTGTCGTACCTTTTTTTTATAAATTTAGCCTGTAAGAAAATAAGATAAACATTCTACAATAGATGAGATTATTATTACCTCATTCTCAGGCTATACAAAGCAAGGCAACCACATATATTACTCCTAACCTGCAAAGCCTACAATTTGAACCCAAAGCATTATCTTATGTATCAACACATCTATGGTAGCTCAGTAAAAATAACACCAATGATCAAAACATTGCATGATGTAGTGTAAGCCCACAAAGTACACAAGAACATAAACAAGTGAGGGCCAATATATCCATTATTACAATTTTAAGACAGCTGCAAGACAAGGATGGAGGGTTTGTATTCATTTTTTAAGACTTTACATTTCTTAATATATCCATTACTAATTTAAATATGTGTTCAGTTCATATTGGTTATGCCCTACATCATTTGTTCCCAAAAATACAAACAACAAACAAACATACCCAGTGTCTCCCGCTGAAGAGCAGGGTCTGGGAGGGGTATATGGTGGCAAGTCTTTCCTCTATCTAGAAAGATAGAGAGACCGCTTCCGAAGAGACCCCCGACTAAATTGTTCCCAAAAATACTATGACTAAATTGTTAGTTCAATCAAAATTTTACATAATGATCAGATATCAAGATACACTTTTTTAACACAATTAATTTTAAAATTGAAAGTAATATTTCTTAAAGAAAAGAGTTGCATAATATTAAAATCAAATCTAGCAGGGGTGAGGAAAACACACATATCTTGTATGTCATTTTGATACAACATTTATTGGATACCTGTAAATAAATTTTTTATGTTACAAATGCTGAATCAATTTGAACGATGTTGTTTTCTTAAGCACATGCCTTAAGGTTATTGAGAAATGTGTTTAGTCAAACCCAATACCTTACAATCAATAAACTTTCATGATGATCAGAATATCAAACGGGGATGCAGGCTACGGATAAGAGCACAACAAAAACAAACTACATATGCCAGTGACCATTCCAGAACCCAAACAATATATACATATATAAGCATTACACACCTTGTAAAAGCACCAATACCTATATTTTTAGTATGTTCATTGTCATCAACACAGTAGATCCTTGACCCAGTTGGATTCTCACCTTCAAGATCCGAAAGGTCACCTCTAGGTCGGCTCTTATCCACAACCCACTGCGCAAACAATAGCTCAAGAAGCACCACCCCACACGCATATGCATCATAATAGCCTATCAAGTGGCCTGCCAATGTCATCAATATTCAAAGATAATTACTGCATATCTGACTTTGAAAGTCAAAGTGCATATAAATTTAAACCGAAACATTTTTGCCATCTAACACCAATTAGTTTTGGGGTGTTGCGTGACTTAGACAAAAAACTTTTCTAGAAAAATAATACATATAAATATTACCAACAATGAATTTTTGACAAAAACATAATGGCGTCAAAAGAAACTCCTTTTTGTGTCCTTTGACAACTACTAAAGTTTAAGCAAGCCCATTGGTATACATTACTCATAAGCATGGTACCAAACATTGACGCCTACTTAAACTAAAAAAAGAAGTCAAAGTGCTTTACTCTTACCTGCATAGGGGTAAAATGAGAACAAATTAAACCGAAGGCTTGAGGGTATGTGACTAATAGCATCTTGTGCTCGGTTCTTAATGCCGTCATCATGCATCTCGTGCAGTAAGTTCTAAACATACGACATGGGATTTTTATCTTCGCCATGGAATTATTAAAGCTTACTTACCTATGCCATGGGATTTTTCGTTGTTGTTGATTGCAAGCACGACCCGTTAACATTGAATATACTATGTAATCATACATCCGAAGAAGTTTTGAGTACTGATCTAAATTTGTCATGAACTTTTAAGTGTGATACAATAATGTAGTTAGAGATCTATTAACATGAAAATTTGTAACTGAAAGCATAAGTGTAATGGATCACCTGAGCATACATACAATACTTGTACTCCTGACTTCTAATGTAATCTCTCTTGCTTTTTTGCAGCTGATAAAACATCCATCATACAGTAAATTATCATATGAATCGAAGATAACATAGTATTATCCATAAAGTGTTACAAAATTTGATTGTGCTTACAAGATCACTGTCATAAATAATCTCATAGCAATCTCGAGACAAGCATTTTAAAGCACAATTCTCCTTCACACCACTTGCACTATGCACCCCAATATACACTTTCCAATCCACAAAAACACAACAAAAAATGAATACAATTAGTAATTAACCTGGGCATTGCTTTTGACTTATGAGTGGGTCAACTTGGGTCATGTTGTAGTTCAAATAGGTAAAATGGAGCAAATAAAAGAACCCGGTTAAAATGAAAATGGGTTGGCAAGGTGTAAAAAGCATGCACACTGCATATGAAATGCATATAACCCCTACTAAATCTCTTTGTAATAAATTAATAATTTTATATTGGGATTATATAGGAAAATCAGTGTAGCAAATATGAAGATTTCTCAAATTAGTAAAATGTGAACTTTTTACTTTTATCTTAAACAATAGGTATTGCTGGATCCGTAATTCTAGCTGGATATGAGTTAATGTATATTAGTTAAACCTTAGTCCACATAAAAGCAAAACAAGTTTGTTCACTTGGGTCGGGTTAAATATCATAACTATATAACATATAGTCATATGTACACTCTAAAATGTGAACTTTTTACGTCAAATCAGTGTAGAGTTAAATATCATAACTTGGGTCGGGTTAAATATCATAACTATACTACCTTAGTCCACATAAATTCATGACCTTGCAAATCTACATTCTTTCAAAGGAAAAATAATTTGAAAAACAACTTACATCAGCCAAATCAAGACCTTGCAAATCTGACATGTAAGATTTGCAAGTTGCAGAATGGTTTTTAAAATATTCATTCTCTGTGTTGCTAAGTTTCTCTTTAAATGTGTCAGGGAGATATGGGTATAACAACACCATGCCAGGAAGATTAGGAATATCTTGTCTTGTGTCTCTAGTAACTTGCCCTTGACTTCTAGTGTTTCAGAACACCAAATGCAAAAACATACCACTAAATCAGTTTACAACTAACAAACATCAATTTGTTATGGTACCTTAACCAAAGATACTAACCTTGCACAAAAAGCTATTAGTCAAATTCATCAAATGCACACATCAGTCTGTGCTCATCAGTTTATAAATGGACAGATATGTTGGATTGTGATTTATCTACAACTTACTGTCCAGGTGGGTCAATTCAATTTTTTTCCCCTTTAAATAGATGTAGCATAGTCCCAATGGGTAAGACGGATCAAACATGCCTGAAGTTGTCTAAATTCTATTCCAATGCATGATACCTTCTAAATAGGTTTATTCAAACATTTAGGCATTACTATTAATAATATTGTTTTTATCATTCTGCTTAAGGCATCAAGTTTTTTAATTTTTTAACAGTTGCAAAAAGGTGTTTGCGGGTCATTCTGGCTCAACCCATTTAAACCCTAATGAAAATGACATGTTTCAACCAAACTAAGCTAATACAGAAGTAAAAAAGATAAAAAGATGAACCTTGTGAAAGTTGATGTTGTCATCAAACGGTATAATATAAGATAACTCCCATAAAGATTAATTAAATTTCTTATTATTAATATTATTAATCATAACAATAATTTATTTTGTTTTATTTAGAGATCTCAGATATTTTTTTGTTATCACAGGGACCATCCAAAACCCTCATATTTTGCAGCTATAAATACACCACCAAGAAACAAAATGATCTGTAAATTTCCTGTGATTCACAATTCACATAAAGAATCAAACCCAAAGCTCCTGTATTCAGCATATTCTTCCTATTGTTCTTCAATGAAACTCAATTCTATAATAATCTTTTGCAAGATTACTGTATCAATCTATTGAAAATAATCCTCTGTTTCATCATTCACTCTTTCCCCTGTTTCCAATTGTTCTTCAGTAACATCTAATTGCCCGAAATACAAAAACTTATATATATTTGGAGGTTGCCAAAAGCTATTAATCAAACAAAAAGACTATTTTTAACAGCCAATTTAGACTTTTTGAGCAACAATATTGTAGATTAGATAACCAAAGAAAGAAATCCAAGATTAATTAGAGTTGCGTTATTGACCTTGGAAGAATATTGGAAGAATCGGTTGATTAACATAACCCTTTACAAACAGTAGTATAGATGCAGAAATAACAACTTTGTTACCATCGAAACCAAGCCCTACTTCAGTAACATTCTTGCAAGAATCAAGATCTCAAATCTAGAAATTAATCACACATTGAAAGTAGAAATCTATCAAAATAAGAAATTAAAGGTCAAAAAGCAAAGCAGAAGAAGCCTAACCTTCTCAATCGGTTGTTTAAAGCTTACACCAAACCTAATGACGAACCCCTTCAATGGCAGACGGAAAGCTTACACCAAACCTAATGACGAACCCCTTCAATGGCAGACAGATACTTACCTTCTCAATTGGTCATTGAGTATTGAGAAGTGGTGTTTTCTCTGCAGATGAAGACGCAAAAGGAAATGCAGATGAAGGCTGAAGGTACGAAAGAGCTATGGTCTTTTAACTCAATCCCGCCAGAGAACACAAAACATTGATTCAAAATCCCTAGTGTTAGGGTTACCGGAATTCGGATGGTAGGCTGTGGTGATATCAACGGGGAACGCGAATTGGGGACGCCGGTCATATATAAGAGCAATGGAAGGTAAAGGGGCAGGGGGTTAAGGGCAGCAATGGAAGGTAAAGGGGCAGGGGGTTGAATGGGGGTGCGTAAAGCCATCGTAACGCTTGGTTGAGGTAGCTGAGGCAGACTTCCGGCGATCGGAGAGGCGTAGGTGGAAGGGTAACAGGCGCGTCTTACATATTTGGTGAAATTACAACAATACCCATCCTTTATGTATTATAAAAAGGAAACTAGTTGGAATGAACTTCGCGCGTTGCGCGAATATTTAAAGTCGATAATCACCAGTACAACCCTAGTTCAAACCCTTGGCTCAGATGCAACAACCTCAATGAATACCATTATTATCGACATCAATAACCAAGAGTGCTCACAACATGATAGAATAAAGGAAGATAAACAATCAAACGTAAAGAAATTGAATCCAGGTGACCAGTAATGACTAATACAAAGACAAAAATCATAATAAACATACACAACGTGGCTCGGATCTTATTAGTAAACCGATGTGGCTGCAACACGGGTTGCAAGTGAAAACATGTCACTCGCCATCCTCGTTCATGCCACGCCAAACAACGGTCCATATCACAATCATCATAGCCAAAGAAACATAAGCCACGGGAATCCAATGTCGAACGATGTAGGGTTTCATAGCAAACCTATACATTCATCAGATCAACAACTTAGGATTCATACCATAAGTACCAATTGGAATAATAAGTTAAGATATTTAAGTAATTTTACATTCATCTTGATAATCAGTTTTCCTAGGATTGTTCCTTACCTCTTCATCCTTATATGATTATATAATTATTTTGATCATAGATATAATAAGATAATAGAAGAATAATCAGTCCGCACAATCCCTATATAACATTAAGAAACAGACTGTAACATGTTGAGATCATTAACACAGTTAAGTTTATGCTTACGAATCATCGTGGAAATGTAGCATCCATTCAGTAAATTCCACTCAATCGCTGCATACTAATTAGCCCACAATGATAAATATTTCATATAATACCCGTAACAACTTTCCGGCCACTATTCCAGCCAAAGTCCGGCGGGCCTCCGGCGAACCCCCAAAACACCTTTAAAATTCGGTTTCAAACCCCACAACGCACCAAATCGTTCGTGAGTCAGATTCCAACCATAATACACGCGTTAATTGAAGAAAATCGTCCGGATTTCACGGTTTGTGGAGCACTAACGAACCCACTTTAACTCACCTAACTAAATCCACTCAAACGTGGATAATAAAACAAATTAATCCGACCTAATCCATCATTATTCATTTCTAATCAATTACAGCTTTCTATTGCTCCCAAAACACACACAAACACCTCGTCCGATCTCCACCTTCATCGCGACCTGCAACTGGGTCGAACACCATCTTCCGGACCTCGAAACCTCAAATTGATAGTGGGATTCGCTTCGTGCACGTTTAGTAAAGCTCCACACAAAGTTAATTGAACTATGATCACCATTTGAACCGAAATCAGAATCCACGATTAGTCGCGACTGTTCATCCTCTGTTCTATCATTTCTTACATCAATTCAGGTAATTAAACCCTCTTACACACTCGGTTTCATTCAAGGATCAAAAGCCCTATGCTTAATATAGTTAACATAATCGAATTCGTGGTCAATTTTGGATTAGATGAAACTAGGGTTTATGTTGATTTGGGGATTTTAGTTCGGGATTGGTTAAAAGGTTTAAAAACCAATACAGACTAGGCGCAGGCGCCCTAGCCTGCTGGTTAAAGCGGAAGAGGGATGGGCAGGAGGTCACGGGTTCGAACCCGAGCCCCTGCCATATTTTTTAAAGCCTTATTTAGCCTTTAAAAATTATGTAAAAATTACTAAAAATCATAAAAACTCTTTTATAAACTCTGTTCATTTTTTTTATCATCAACCTCATTTCTGTAATTTTTCTTTAAGTTTAAAACCTTTATAAAACAATATAACGAAGGAATTTAGTTTAATTATTTTTATGGATTCATTTAGATAAATGGTAAAAATATGATTAAATATAAAAGTTCTTTTATAAAAATACCTAATTAATTTCTGTAAATTAGTCTAGTAAAACCTTAAAAATTCTTATATATATTGTTAACGAACGTTATAAATAGTTATTTTGTTTAAAAATAAACTGTAAACAATTGATTTAAGCCGTATTTTACAGCCAACTTACGGAGGCCATAACTTTTCATAACAGATCCAAATCAGTTAAACCTTATATCCATGACGAAGCACGTCGAAAGACGAATCTGTTGATATATAAAACATCGAAAAACTCATTCGTTTGGACCTCTAAATAGTCATTTTCGTAACAGCTAGCAGTTCTGCGCAGCTGTAAAGATCAACGTTTTTCTCATATTTCGGTTTTCCAAATTAGAAACTTTTCTAAATGAAAGTTGTTCAGAACTCACTAATCTAGTAAACTGGAGATTTTCAGAATTTTTAGACATCGTTTAGCATTTTTAACGAGTGCGAAAAGACAGAGGCAGAACTGGAATTTTTCAAACTGTAATTTGCGTTACGTTATCGTAGGTTCTCACGGCGTTAACCGAGCCTAGACTTTGTTTCTGAAATATTGTCATTCGTGTATAAGGTACGGATTCCGACCTTTCCCTCTCGTAGCATGAATACCTCTCGTTCTTGATCGGTATTTTGAATTCTTAACTTGACTTGTTGGTGATTAAATCCATAAGATTATTGTTATAAGTGTTTATTGTATAATTGATATTGTTTGCATGTGATAGCCTTTATTTGCTTTGTACTCATTGTCACATGCTTCCTAAATGATTGATTATAGCTAGTGGCCTTGATTGAGGGTTATGAGCACTAGTGTAACTTATTGTGTTATATTGGCTTGATTGATTGTATCATTGACCTCCATACCCGAGCACATCCACCTATGGGGACATAGGGCGTCATTGTGGCACAAGTGACGTGCTCTATCTGTAGCAGAGCGATTAGACCACAGCGTCTCTACATTATTATTATGTGCTAAGTTGTGACACATATTGATTATTGTTAAAGGAGGCGTATGGATCGATCCTAGGATATCATTGTTATTGTTATTGGTGAGATGGTTAGGTGTGTGTGCCCACATTCCTATCTCACATATTGGTGCATTAGAACTGCAGCTAATGTACACATTGTTAATTGTTATTGTTATTGGCTCATATGGGTATTCCTTTTAGATGATCATTATCATTTGATTTTCAACTTGATCATCTCATTGTTATCATTATCGATCATTGTATTGCTATCGTTTATTTCCGTTACTGAGCATTCTTTGGCTCAGCCGTATTTTCTTTTGTTGTTTTCTCTTATTTTTATAACAGGTACTCAAGGGGCTCAGGGGAACGGGTGAAGAGTGTTAACTCAAGAAGTTAGGATGAGAATAATTGGATCAAAAAGACTTAATAGTATTTTGATTTTAAGACTTTATTTAAGTTATTTGGATCTATGTAAGGATTTGTGTGTTCCTTAGCACTTTAATTCTATCGTCATGAACCTCTGATTACTGTTTGTGTGACACGTCAGCCCTACCCGGGTAGGGGGTGTTACATTTCATGTAAAGTGAAACATAAAAGACAACACCACATCATCTTAATAACAACAATGATAATAATTATTATTATCTCAAATCTCAATTCTGTCTGTAAGCAATGTAATTAGCAAGAGCAATCAACAGAGCAGCAGCTCCAGGAAAGAGAGAGTATGAGAGAGAAAACAGGCTGTGTGACACAAACCCATCACTGTCTCAGCTCTCTCGATCAAACTCCAACAACTGTTCTTTAGCTTTCTTCTTCAATTCCTCTGCAAATTCCCTCGATTTCTCAATCCCCAACAGCTTCGGATACGTCGTCTTGTCGGAAACCAAATCTTTTCCCGCGGTTTTCCCCAATTCCTCCGACGACTTGGTCACATCGAGAATATCATCCACCACTTGAAACAGAAGTCCGATTGATCTTGTGAACCGCCGGAGCTTCTCGATCTCTCCGTCCGACGCTCCGCCGACGATGGGGCCGAGCACGACGGAGCCCTCCAGCAACGCCGCAGTCTTGTGCAGGTGAATGAACTCCAAATGCTCGATTCCGACGTCGGCACCTTCGGAGGATATGTCCACCACCTGACCGGCGACGAGCCCTTCGGACCCGATGCACTTGGCTAATTCGTCGGCACTCCAAATGCGGTCGCCGGAGACCTCTTTTGTGGTGGTGGTACTGTTTATTTACTGTTTATTGAAGTTGGTTTTTAAATATATAGGGTAATTTTGAAAATGATTTAAAACAATAAAAAAAATTGTAAAATACCAAGTGAGAACACTTGTTTTGTCGGTCAAGGGATACAAAAAGGAGTCAAAATTGGAATTCTAGAACACCAAGCAAATAAGTCGGTCAAGGCAAACAATTGATTCAAAATTTTAACTCCCGAACCTTCAGTTTCACTTTCTCACTCTCATCTCTCGATTCTCTCTCGGTGAATGTTCTTTCTCTGGCGACCCTCCCGAAGAGAAGGTAGGGCTTAATCGATGGTGATCGGAGGTGGTATTGCAGGTGATTCGATTATGGTTTGTTGGTGCGCAGGTTGCTGTCGAGGATGATATTCGAAGGTGGATTTGGTTGCAGTCGATGGTGGGTGATCGATTAACGATGATGTTGTTGTCGGTCGATGGTGATTTCGGTGTTCAAGGATTCGAATTCGAAGATCAATAGGGAATTGGTTGCGATCGATTGAGATGATTGATGATTGGGGTGTTTGGGTTGTGGTCGGAGATGGTGTTGATTGAAGGTGGCGGTCAGTTGTTCTGTTCTTGTTCAAAACATGTCCATTGTGGACTTTAGGAACAGTCGTTCGCGATGAATTAATTTTGGTCGTCCGCTGTTGATGAATCTTGTTTTGGATCACTGTCCGCTGTGAACTAATTTTGGTCGTCCGCTGTTGATGAAGCTTGTTTTGGATCACTGTCCGCTATGAACAAAATTGCTCGTGCGCTGTGGTTGTTCGATGTCCGCTGTGAAAAAGGTATGAAAGTCCGCTATGGACTGTTCTTGTTTGCTGTCCGCTGTATGATTTTGGTATGAATCCGCTGTGGATTCAGTTTGGTTGTTCGCTGTAGGTTGTTCGATACTTGTCCGCTGTGAGCCGATGGCTGGTCGCCGGAGACCCCTTTTGTGGTGTGGCACTATTCATTTACTGTTCATTAAGTTGGTTTTTAAATATATAGGGTAATACATAAAGGAGTACAGATATCAACCATTAGTGGACTAAGTGGCTGTTTGGTTGGGTCTGACCGAGTCTGGTCAGACGCGAGCGTCTGACTAGGTCAGACCTGGGTTGTTTGGTTGCCTCTTACCGGAGATCACGTCTGACCGGAGCTCCTACCCGGTCAGACTTCAACCATAGTCTGACCCGTGGTCAGACGTGAAGGTGGAGTGACGGGCGGTGGTGCTTGCGATGGTGGTTCAGATCTGCGGTGGCGTGTCGGTGGCGGACAATCGGTTGTTGTGGTCGGTGAAAGCACCGCCGATGTGAAGCTTTCGGAGGAGATGCTTCATCCTTGGCATATTGTGGATCGATTCGCATGGAATTTACAGAAATCTGTGTGATGAAGATGGGGAAGATGAAGGGAAAAGGGGGAAATCTATGATGAAGATGGGAATTTACCGCTCGATCTCACCTGGCTCTTTCGTTTTATGGCTTCTCGCCCTTCTTTTGGTTTTTGGATATTATTATTATTATTTTTTAAAACAGACACGAATTATTGATTAAAAAAACTAAACAACTTAAATTTGTATATGAAAATATTATTTGGAAAAGACTGGTTCAGACCTTAATTTTTAAAAACTTTCTTTTTTACAACCAAACACAATTATTTGTTCAGACCTCTTACTGGTTCAGACCTCTACTGGTTCAGACCTCTTACTGGTTCAGACCCTCTTATTCGTTCAGCACTTATTCAATCAAATGTTGCCAAACAGCCCATAACTCTTTAGCTTGTTTATATATATATTTTATATGTATATGTATATTATACGTATGCATGTTTGCATGCATGAGAATTAAGTGTGCATGAACACATTTTTACGTGTACATGTATGTATATTTGTAAATTTTATGAACTATTAAGGGTGTCAATTTATAAGATATTATGATGAGTTATTTGATTCCATGTTATGTTTCCATTCAATATAAGATTACAACCTAGTCAACATTTTAAACACCAAACATACATCAAACAAAAATTGATACAACTCACCACAGCACCATAATACATCAAGGAACTTAACATTAAAACAAATCAAACCCTAAACACCTAAACATTAAGCTACAAACTTAGCTTATTAGAACAAATAACCCCGACTAAAACCTTTGTTTAAAACTTAGTTTAATAGCACTTTCACTTAAACCTCTCGGCTAATGACATTCACAACCACCAAACCGCCATCTAATCACCTCCTCACATGAGCCACATGAACTATAATCATTGCTAAGTGATATGTGGCAAGTTCTAAGGCACCTACGGCCGCCTTGCATGACACCATGATCATTCCTTCACTTGCCACCTAGCCTACTAGTCGACTAAGCACACCTATGAAAGCTTACTCACCTAAGCTAAGACTAGACCTCATGATGTACCGTTAATACCAATCGTTCGATGATCTATATACACTACAAGTCTTGAACACCACCACCACTATACCCACAGACCACCACCCTCATAACCATCTCGACACAACCATCACAACCTACATCTTTATAGCACTCTCTGCATTTCTCGGTTTCTTTGGAACACCACCAAACAACAACAACCCACACTCATTCACACCTCTCGGCACTCTAATCACCGCCAACAAATATTATCACCATCACCACCTTCAAGCATCACCATGTAACACCCGGAAATTTCGGTATGAGGTGTCATGCGACTGGAGCATCCAATCGCATGGTAATCGCACGACTGGAGTCCCATACGCATGAAAGTCATGCGACTGGAGCTCCATACGCGTGGTAGTCGTACGACTGAAGTGTTCAATCGCATGGAGCTTGGACGACTGAAGGTCCAATCGCATGGAGAGCTCGGGCAACTGGACAGTAGTATTTAAGGAAGAGGGCAGCCCTCACTCTTTCCCACACTCGCAAACATCAGCCATAGAGAGAGAAGAAGGAGACAGTTTGGTTCAAGCGGGTTCGTGAGCCGAAATCGACGTGTAGCGGGTCAAATCGAAGCTCTAACCGAGGAGGCTACTAAGGTGAGTTCTAAGACCCCTCTTTTACAATTTTTTGAATGATTTTGGGGCTGGAACACATCTGAATATTATTTTTCGGGTTTTGGGTGTTTAACCCGTGTATGTACGTATGTGTATGTGTATGGTACGTTTAGGGCTTGATTCCGAACTAGGATAGGCTTGTATGAGGTCGAAGTATGTTTCCCTATGGATTAGAGGGGCTAAATTGAGCTCAAACGAGGTCTGGAAGGATTTGAAAGCCGAATGTCGCGGCTGCTGTTCGTGATGAACTCCAGTCGCTGCCCAGCTAGGGCTAGGCGACTAAAGGGCCAATCGGTCGACTGAGGGACGACTGAGGCTCAACCACACGACTGAGGTCCAGTCGTACGACTTGGGACCCAGTCGCATGAGAGTCAAGCGACTGAGGTCCAGTCGCATAGGGGTCCAGCCGCATGGGGACCCAGTCGTATGGGAGTCAAGCGACTGAGGTCCAGTCGCATAGATGTTCATCCGCATTTGCTTAGTCGTATAGGTTCATTTGCATAGCTGTTCAATCGTACGACTGAGGGTTCAGTCGCATAGAAGCCCATTCGCTTAGTGTTCAGTCGCATGCAGGCCAGGTGACTGAAGGGTGCCCAAACGCCCAAGTAAAGTTGTTGTGCATGAGGAGAGACATAGTTTGATTACTGGCCTTCAGGGAAAGATTAAGGGTAAGTAATGATGTGATAGCTATCGTTGGTACATGTGAGAGGACTGTCGAGACTTAGAAGTTACGTTGGGCACGATGATGATAGTGTTGCATGTATATGCTTGAGGTATGTATGTTAGGTATGATGTTGCCATAATAGATGGTGAATACTGATGATTTGTAAATGCCGATGTTCCTTGCTTCGATGTATGTTTATCTTTCCGTATCTTTTCTGTTTTGGTAGCTGCTCCGATACGTGCGATGTGGTATTTACTGTGTGCTATGTAGCGTGCGATTTTTCCTACCTCATGTGGATTATGTAGCGTGCGATGTTGGGCTAACCCATGAGATGGCATGCGATGTTGGCTAAACCCCAAGAGTTCTCACCCACCGGGAGAGTTGGTCTTAGTGACAACTCCATTGGTACGAATTACATGAGACGAGAAATAGGAAAGAGTATTATGAAGAAAAGAAAGTATGAAACGAACGAAAGTTAATGACGTAATAAAAGCTGAGGAACGAACGAATAAAAGTAATGAACGGAAGGAATATAATGAGTATGTATGAAATGGGATCCCTGTTACTCGACCTCAGTAATCATGGCTGTGTGCCATGAAGAGGGTAAAGTGTGACCGGATCTCGATAGAAGCAAAAGATAGAGAACGAATGAAAGTTAAAAGGAGATAATGAACGAATGACAGACAGAGAACAAATAAAAGTTAAAGATAAAGAATGAACGAGAAAAGAAGATAATAATGATATTATCTATATGTACGTACGATGTGTGATAGCGTAAAAGTAAAGGAACGGTTTTAAAGGATAGAAAAGTATGTTTTAATATAAAACTAGAACTCACTCAGCAACGCTGACTTTGATGTGTTTCCAGTTGGCAGGTATGTTGCTGAGGATGGCACAGGGCGACTACTCAGTTGTTGAGGCTGGCATCCATATTTTGACATGTCATTGTATTTTGAGAAGAAAACGAATGTTGTAAAGTTATGAAATGACATGTTTTAGTTATTAATGAAAATTTTAAATTCTGCTGCAAAGTAAATGTACGTTTGAAATGTTTTTATGTGCGATGAATGACCAACTGTGAGGTGCCCGAGAACGGGGCCTTACAAGTTGGTATCAGAGCCAAAGTTTAAGTGAAATGGGTAAATTTTCATAATAAACCTAATCTTAAACTGAGAATGGGACAGAAAGGGAAGGGATGCTAAACTGAGTAGCTGCGTGCCATCAGGTATTTTCTTAAAGTTAACCGGCATTGTGTGCGCATGTTATGTGTTTATGTGTTACTGTTAGATTTAGATATTGATGTAGTCAGAACAGGTAATGCTCGGGGTGCGAAGAGTAGAGTAAGTGGCTAATCACAGCTGATCACTGTAATTAGGGACTTACTATACTTGACATAAACTGAGCTATTCCCTGGAATGACCGTGTTAGTGTTTGAATCTTTCAGTGTGATAAAGGATGCCGGTGGTAGAACTTCTAAGGCTTCATGTGGTGGAGGCGTGGCGGACGTGGTGTTGAACCACAAGTCACGAGAGCACGATCTAGAGTGGAACAGGTGGTTCACGAGGAACCCGAAACACCTTAACCGGGAGGTGGTGATGAGAGTGCTAACTTGAGAGCCTCGGTGAAAGAGGCGGTAGTTGAGGAAGTGCATCAGGTCATGCAGACGATCCTACCGTCTGTAGTGACCGAGATGATGAAGGCTGTCAGAGACGGGGAGAGACAGGAAAGGGGTAGACCTTCGGGCGAAGGGAGACGGCCCGAGACTGAAACGGTTTCCTTCGACGACGAAGAGGAAGAAAAGGAAGAAGAGCCTGCGCCGGAGGCGGCACGAGGCTGTAATTATGGAGAGTTTCAGCAATGCAAGCCCCCAACTTTTGATGGTAATGGCACTGCTGCCGCGGCTCACCGGTGGGTGAGAGAGATGGAAACTGTTTTGAAAATCAGCAAATGCCGGGAGGATCAGAAAGTAAAGCTTGCTGCCCATTCTTTCGTGGACTCAGCTTTGTGCTGGTGGGACAACATAGTTCAAGTTGAGGGTAGTCGGTTTATCGGAAGGATGAGATGGCCAGAGTTGAAAAGGTTAGTGATTAAGGAGTTCTGTCCTCACCGTGAGATGGACAAAGTAGAAAGGGAGTTCCTGCAGTTAGAAGTGGGGATGATGAAGCATCAGCAGTACACCACCAAATTCAACGAAATGGCACGGCTGGTGCCGGATCAGGTGACACCTCTTTCGCGAAAAATTAAGAGGTATATTCAGGGCTTGCTGGCGGATATCCGTAGGCACATGATCGCTGCCCAACCAAGCACGTTTAGGTCGGCAGTTGATTTGGCGGGGAGGTTGTATGACGAAAGAACTGTAGTAGTGGTGGCTGAGGAAGGCGAGAAGGATGATGGAGACCGGAACTGGAGGAGGAGGAGAACTGAACGGGGTGGTGTCCCGACGATAATAAGCATGCACGGGGGGATGACCGTCGTGTGGTCACACCCAGTGCGAGGTCGGATAGGTGTGTAAATTGCGGGATGGAGCATTCGGGAGAATGCAAAAGGGGACCAAATACTTGCTGCAAGTGTGGGAAGTTTGGTCATATGGTAGAGAATGTGGAACCGTGAGATGCTATAATTGCGGAGGAATTGGCCATATGAGTAAAAACTATGAGAAGCCAAGGGCGGTAGGTTCAGGAGTGAAGAAGGCTGGAGGAAGGAGAACAGAGGGTGGAAGCTAGAGCTTTTGTCATGACCAAAGGGAGGTTATAGCGGACTTCGACTTGACGTCAGGTACGTTTCTGATAATTTATGTTTGTGCTTTCATGCCTTGAATGTGATGCTAGTAGTAGTTCGTTCCTACTGCCTTCTGTTGTGAGTTGGATGTTAGGAGAAGAAACATCGATGAGCCCTTCGATGTAGAGATTTCTATTAATGGATTCACTAGGCTACCTGATGCCCTAGAGGACTGCGGGATGCAAATAAGGAAAGCTGGGTCACCCGTTGTCTAAGGAACGGTTGCAGCCTGTGAATTGTCCTCGACAGCAAAGTACGCATAGCAAACAAGTAGAACGGTAGATCGGAAGCAAAAAAGAAAGGATAAATTTGGTTTGGGTCACCAAATAAGCCGATTTACTTTTCTTGTCAGTTGTAGGGTTTGCCAGAGGGTCATTATTCATACATAAAGGACATCAAACAAGGGCTAGCAACTTTACGCAAGTTGATGGTCGTGTTCTTCAAGCATTAAAGCTGAAGGTTCTCAGTGATGTTCTGAAGCTCAATGATTATGACGCCGAGCCTTTGCTCGAATATTGTGATGTTTCTTTTAATTGTAGCGACCTCACTCTACATGGCATGTTCGAGGTTGCATGTGCTGGTCAAATGAACATTTATCAGTAGGCATGGGTTTCCGATGTCGATAGTCCAAGATAGACCCGAAGCCGAATGTTGACAAAGGATCTGGAGCGATAGGATTCCAAGTAATAGACTGGAAAAGAGATGGGACAGTATTGCCCGCGAAGGTTTAAGGAACAACAGGTTTCAGGGACGAAACCCGTTTAAGGGGGGTGGACTTGTAACACCCGGAAATTTCGATATGAGGTGTCATGCGACTGGAGCATCCAATCGCATGGTAATCGCACGACTGGAGTCCCATACGCATGGAAGTCATGCGACTGGAGCTCCATACGCGTGGTAGTCGTACGACTGGAGTGTTCAATCGCATGGAGCTTGGACAACTGAAGGTCCAATCGCATGGAGAGTTCGGGTGACTGGACAGTAGTATTTAAGGAAGAGGGCAGCCCTCATTCTTTCCCACACTTGCAAACATCAGCCATAGAGAAAGAAGAAGGAGACAATTCGGTTCAAGCGGGTTCGTGAGCTGAAATCGACGTGTAGCGGGTCAAATCGAAGCTCTAACCGAGGAGGCTACTAAGGTGAGTTCTAAGACCCCTCTTTTACAAGTTTTTGAATGATTTTGGGGCTGGAACACATCTGAATATTATTTTTCGGGTTTTGGGTGTTTAACCCGTGTATGTACGTATGTGTATGTGTATGGTACGTTTAGGGCTTGATTCCGAACTAGGATAGGCTTGTATGAGGTCGAGGTATGTTTCCCTATGGATTAGAGGGGCTAAATTGAGCTCAAACGAGGTCTGGAAGGGTTTGAAAGCCGAATGTCACGGCTGCTGTTCGTGATGAACTCCAGTCGCTGCCCAGCTAGGGCTAGGCGACTGAAGGGCCAATCGGTCGACTGAGGGACGACTGAGGCTCAACCGCATGACTGAGGTCTAGTCGTACAACTTGGGACCCAGTCGCATAAGAGTCAAGCGACTGAGGTCCAGTCGCATAGGGGTCCAGCCGCATGGGGAGCCAGTCGTATGGGAGTCAAGCGACTGAGGTCCAGTCGCATAGATGTTCATCCGCATTTGCTTAGTCGCATAGGTTCATTCGCATAGCTGTTCAATCGTACGACTAACGGTTCGGTCTCATAGAAGCCCATTCGCTTAGTGTTCAGTCGCATGCAGGCCAGGTGACTGAAGGGTGCCCAAACGCCCAAGTAAAGTTATTGTGCACGAGGAGAGACATAGTTTGATTACTGGCCTTCGGGAAAAGAGTAACGGTAAGTAATGATGCGATAGCTCCTGTTGGTACATGTGAGAGGACTGTCGAGGCTTAGAAGTTACGTTGGGCACGATGACGATAGTGTTGCATGTATATGCTTGAGGTATGTATGTTAGGTATGATGTTGCCATAATAGATGGTGAATACTGATGATTTGTAAATGCCGATGTTCCTTGCTTCGATGTATGTTTATCTTTCCGTATATTACGTGTATTGTTTACGAACGAATAGAAAGTATTAATAACGTAAAGTGAAAGATAATAAAAGAGGAATACGATGATTGAAAGAATCATTAATGAACGAATGAAAACGTGAGAGACTTGCAAGCGAAGTGTACCAAAGTGCACGGCTCTAAATGCCTCAAGCTCAACCGCGTGAGGTTCAGCTAATCTTTAAGGGTGCAAGTAGAGGTTCCAGTCTTATGACTGACCTTCGGTGTGGTACATGGTGTATAGTAGTTACCCACATAGTGGGGGTGTAGTATGTCACAGGTACCACATAGGGGGGTGTAGTATGTCACAGGTACCCACTTCGGTGGGGGTGTAGTTACCCACTTTGGTAGGGGTGATGTTACCCACTTCGGTGGGGGTGTAGTTACCCACTTCGGTGGGGGTGATGTTACCCATTTCGGTGGGGGTGTTGTTACCCGAGTTATGTTTAACTTCGGGGGTGTGACATAAAGCCAAACATAGTTATGAGGTGAGCGACTTCCAAGTAAGTGCATGAGGTGAGCGACTCTGCGTCGCAACAGACTCGAAAGAGGTCCTTGTCGCGTACTCTGGTATTGTAGGAGACAGGATCCGGATGAACGAGAGTAAGATTGGCTTGCAAGCATAAGGAAAGGAGGTTCACGGCTCATTGAGAGTTGTTAGCTCAACGGTGTGTGTATTATAGCGTGTGATCTTGGCTAACTCATAAGGGGACATAGACACAGTGGGAGTTCAGTTTTGGTGACTGCTCCGATACATGCGATGCGGTATTTACTGTGCGCTATGTAGCGTGCGATTTTGGCCTACCTTATGTGGATTATGTAGCGTGCGATTTTGGAGCTAACCCATGAGATGGCGTGCGATGTTGGCTAAACCCCGAGAGCCCTCACACACACAGAGGGAGTCGGTCTAGGTGACCTCTCCGTTGGTGCGATTAGTGCGATATGTACGGTGTAACTCATAATGGGACATAGACACAGTGGGAGTTCAGTTTTGGTAGCTGCTCCGATACGTGCGATGTGGTATTTACTGTGTGCTATGTAGCGTGCGATTTGGCCTACCTCATATGGATTATGTAGCGTGCGATGTTGGGCTAACCCATGAGATGGCGTGCGATGTTGGCTAAACCCCAAGAGTTCTCACCCACCGAGAGAGTTGGTCTTAGTGACAAGTCCATTGGTACGAATTGCATGAGACGAGAAATAGGAAAGAGTATTATGAAGAAAAGAAAGTATGAAACGAACGAAAGTTAATGAACGTAATGAAAGCTGACTGAGGAACGAACGAATAAAAGTAATGAACGAAAGGAATATAATGAGTATGTATGAAATGGGATCCCTGTCACTCGACCTCAGTAATCATGGCCGTGTGCCATGAAGAGGGTAAAGTGTGACCGGATCTCGATAGAAGCAAAAGATAGAGAACGAATGAAAGTTAAAAAGAGATAATGAACGAATGACAGACAGAGAACGAATAAAAGTTAAAGATAAAGAATGAACGAGAAAAGAAGATAATAATGATATTATCTATGTGTAGGTACGATGTGTGATAACGTAAAAGTAAAGGAACGGTTTTAAAGGATAGAAAAGTATGTTTTTAATATAAAACTAGAACTCACTCAGCAACGCTGACTTTGATGTGTTTCCAGTTGGCAGGTATGTTGCTGAGGATGGCACAGGGCGACTACTCAGTTGTTGAGGCTGGCATCCATATTTTGACAATGTCATTGTATTTTGAGAAGAAAACGAATGTTGTAAAGTTATGAAATGACATGTTTTAGTTATTAATGAAAATTTTAAATTCCGCTGTAAAGTAAATGTACGTTTGAAATGTTTTTATGTGCGATGAATGACCAACTGTGAGGTGCCCGTGAACGGGGCCTTACAAGTTGGTATCAGAGCCAAAGTTTAAGTGAAATGGGTAAATTTTCATAATAAACCTAATCTTAAACTGAGAATGGGACAGAAAGGGAAGGGATGCCAAACTGAGTAGCTACGTGCCATCAGGTATTTTCTTAAAGTTAACCGGCATTGTGTGCGCATGTTATGTGTTTATGTGTTACTGTTAGATTTAGATACTGATGTAGTCAGAACAGGTAATGCTCGGGGTACGAAGAGTAGAGTAAGTGGCTAATCACAACTGATCACTGTAATTAGGGACTTACTATACTTGACATAAACTGAGCTATTCCCTGGAATGACCGTGTTAGTGTTCGAATTTTTCAGTGTGATAGAGGATAGCCGGTGGTAGAACTTCTAAGGTTTCACGTGGTGGAGGCGTGGCGGACGTGGTGTTGAACCACGAGTCACGAGAGCACGATCTAGAGTGGAACAGGTGGTTCACGAGGAACCCGAAACACCTCAACCGGGAGGTGGTGATGAGAGTGCTAACTTGAGAGCCTCGGTGAAAGAGGCGGTAGTTGAGGAAGTGCATCAGGTCATGCAGACGATCCTACCGTCTGTAGTGACCGAGATGATGAAGGCTGTCAGAGACGGGGAGAGACAGGAAAGGGGTAGACCTTCGGGCGAAGGGAGACGACCCGAGACTGAAACGGTTTCCTTCGACGACGGAGAGGAAGAAAAGGAAGAAGAGCCTGCGCCGGAGGTGGCACGAGGCTGTAATTATGGGGAGTTTCAGCGATGCAAGCCCCCAACTTTTGATGGTAATGGCACTGCTGCCGCGGCTCACCGGTGGGTGAGAGAGATGGAAGCTGTTTTGAAAATCAGCGAATGCCAGGAGGATCAGAAAGTAAAGTTTGCTGCCCATTCTTTCGTGGACTCAGCTTTGTGCTGGTGGGACAACATAGTTCAAGTTGAGGGTAGTCGGGCTATCGGAAGGATGAGATGGCCAGAGTTGAAAAGGTTAGTGATTGAGGAGTTCTGTCCTCACCGTGAGATGGACAAAGTAGAAAGGGAGTTCCTGCAGTTAGAAGCGGGGACGATGACGCATCAGCAGTACACCACCAAATTCAACGAAATGGCACGGCTGGTGCCGGATCCGGTGACACCTGTTTCGCGAAAAATTAAGAGGTATATTCAGGGCTTGCCGGCGGATATCAGTAGGCACATGATCGTTGCCCAACCAAGCACGTTTAGGTCGGTGATGTATTGAAAAATACATCGGTTTTCCTTTGTAAATTCTATGTAAATTTCTTTATCTTTTGTTAGTTTTCATTAAGTTTTACTTAGTTTGTGTTATTTCGTGTTTCGTAGGTTGTTTGGAGCGAAAACGAGGCTTTAATCGGCTTTGGAACGAAGAAATGGATTTCCGGAGCAAAATATTTTCTAAGGCAAATGTGAGAAACTTTCTGAAAATTTTAGGTTTGGCACCTCGCGAAAATTAACTGGGTTTTTCCTCATGACACGCCAAGAAGTAAAAAACAAAATAATAAAATTACAGATTTACCCCTCGCGCGTCGCGAGGGGTGTGGGGTGAATTTCTCATGACACGCCAAGAAGTGCCAGACGTGCAAAAAAACCTAATTTTCGTATTAAAGTCGTTTTGAAGCCCTTTTTTGGGGAGTTCGAGTTCTAAGCCGTAAAAAACCCTAGAGAGCGAAGTTGGAAGTATTCTAATCGTTTCAAAGGCATTTTGGAAGCGCTTGAAGTTGGTGATTGAAGATTTGAAGAGGGATTCGCAATCGGGAGTAGTCTTCACTCGGTTTTGTGGATTCACTTCCTATTTTCTGTTTTCAATGTCTTCTTTGAACTTCATGTTGAATGCTATTCTATTTTTAATTATGTTTAGAGGCTAGAAACTTGATACTACTTAGGTTTATGATGAATATGTGTTGAATGATGAACTTTTCTTTTGATTTGTGATATTTGGTGATTTGAGATTAAGTAAAGGTTTGATTTTTATGTGATTTGGATGTGTATGCATATTTGGCTTGTCTATTGAATGGTTGTTTTTAATCTCATGTATCTTGCTGAATGTCTTTCAAGGAATAGGTGCATGCTAGATTATATGACTTTGTGTTTATGATTAATAGATGGTTTGCTAGACGTAGTACTCCATAGGTTAAGCAATTTAGTAAATTGATAAGCCGAATGTTCTTCTAATTCTCAAAAACTGTGAGGTGAGAGGTTATTGGTAAGTCTAAGGCGATAAATTGCTAGTTAGTTGTTTCGTGAGATTAGCTAACTAGTTCACTTATCATTCGGTTGTTTACCAAGTCTAATTCATGAAATCATAACTACCCCGTTTACTTTTGTAATTGAGATTTCCGCGCTGTGAGGTAGGATAATCTTTAGGGTACTTAATCTTAGTTAGATAGCTTGTGAGAGTGTTTAACGAATCGGTAGTTTAACAGCTTATAGGTTGCTTAGTTGACATTCTTGAGAAGGGTTGAGAATACTCTAAGTTGACCATAGGTTTAGCATTTTAAGATCCGGTTCCACCAAGTCACAAAATCATTAGGAAGGTTGTCAATCAAACATAGGATTCTAACCTAAGTAGTTCGTTCATTTATAAGGTTTAAAACTCGGTTTAGTTTTGTGTTCTCACTTGTTTAATTCAAATTCAACTCTTTAGTTTAATTTTAGCTTAATTTTAGTTTAGTTCAAAACCCCCTTTTATAATTAAAACAAATATTTGTAAAATCTAGTTGAGTCAATTAGCATAATTCATTAGAAGTCTTTGGGTTCGATAATCCGGACTTATCTTAGCTTTACTAGAGTCGACAGGTACACTTGCCTGTTAGTAGTTTAGTTCAGTTTTAGAAGTCTAGAATTTAACTTAGTGTTTAATTTAGTATTTATTTTTGGCTAAATAAATTAGACTACTTCAAAGAACACCAAGTTTTTGGCGCCGTTGCCGGGGACTTCTTGTTAGTAATTGCGTTAATTTACTTGATTAGATTTTCTTGTTTATTTGTTTTATTTTGGTTTGTTTACTTTGTTTTTTTTATTCTTTTATCGTATCTTTATTTTAGTTGTTTTAAACTTTGTTTTTCATTATTCTTGTCTAGTGCTTACATCTTGTTGCATTTGTCTTGCAGTGAATGCCCAAGCCTCATACCCGTTCACAAGGAGCACCCCGAAGCCCCCAAGTACGGATAATCTTGGCATGCTAAGCATCCCTCAATCTTTACCACACACTTCTCCTAGTTCTTCCCCAACTTCCACTCATCCACACTCCACACACAGCTCACCACATCCTTCTCCACCACCTAGTCCGAGACACCATCAGCATCAAATGGGGGATCGACGCACGGTTCACCAGCAGTCCACCGAGGGCTTTACGGGAGTTAATTCCCCAATCACATGTCCGGCAGTTGTCAATGATAATTCTTGGCAAATTCCTTCCTATATCATGACCGCCATCACCAACACCTGCCAGTTTCATGGTCGTGACGATGAAGATGCTCCGGCTCACATAGCCCGTCTCGCTCGCATTTGTGGTACCTTCAAGCTTCAAGGTGCCACGGATGATGCTATCTATCTTCAGCTATTCCCATTCTCACTCGCGGGTAAAGCCGCCACTTGGCTTGATTCTCACCCCGCAGGTACTTTCACCACTTGGGCGGACCTTCGTGATCGTTTTCTTAAGAAATATTTCCCGCCTACCAAGGCTTCCCGCCTTCGTGATGAGATCCATTCATTCCGAATGGAGCCTGACGAGCCATACTACCTTGCCTGGGAGCGTTTTCAGAACTTACTTAGTCGTTGCTCTCAGCATGGCCTTTCGGATTGGGCCCTTGTAGAGAAGTTCTACAATGGGCTCACTTATGACACTCGTGCTCGTTTTGATACTGCTGCAGGAGGGCACCTCATGGCGAAGATGAGTGTGACTGAATGCAATGAGCTTTTTGAGAGTTTTGCTCAGGCCGAGTATGAGCAACGGTCAGTCAACAGGAAATCAAGTCCTGTCACTAGTTCCTCTTCCCGAGGAGTTCACCGTGTCGCTATGGATACTAGTGTGGCCGCCATTCTGGAGAATCTTGTGAGGGAGGTGAGGGAGCTGAAGGTGAAGGTAGACAAGTGTGAGGTTTGTCGTGGTGGTCATGACACCAGTGAGTGTCCTGTTCTTCACCAAGAACAGGTAGATTTTATAGGAGGTCAACCCCGTGGTTCATCTAATTCGTATGGTAATTCTTATAATCAAGGGTGGCGAAACCACCCGAATTTCAACTGGCGCTCTTCCGGAAATCCCCCTGGTTTCCATTCCAATTTCAATCATAACCAGGGGCAGGGTCAGTCGTCGAGTGGGAATTCCGGGTACACTGGTTCTGGAAGTGGTGGGAGTAAGTCGGATAGGATAGAAGAGTTGTTGACTCAGTTAGTCGCTAAGGATGCTAACACACAAAAGACCCTAGCTGAGCACGATATTCTGTTGAAGAATCAACAATCCGCCTTCTTAGACCTTCAGCGTTCCGTTGGTGACATTGCCCGGCGTTTGGATGAGAGGCCTCCTGGCCAATTTTCTGGTTCCACTCAACCCAATCCGAACGCCCAACTGAAGGCAGTCACCACTCGTAGTGGTAAAGGAGGAGATGTTGTGAAGTCTCCGGCTCCTATTGATGATGAGGAGCCAGTTGATGAGGAGATTGAGATGGAGACTCCTGGGAGGGTGCAACCGAGGCTAGTCCCAGCAAGTACCGCACCGAACAGTGAGTCTCATTCTGAGAAAGTCGCACCCAAGAAGTCGACTATGTTTAGACCTTCTCCCGAGATCGATCATTCCCGTGTCCCATACCCTGCTCGCGTTGCACACCAGAAGTATGCAAAGGAGTATGGACACTTCTTAGACATGTTTAGGCAGCTCAAGATCAATCTACCATTCATAGAGGCTCTCCAGCATATGCCTAAGTATGCTAAGTTTCTGAAAGATCTCCTGAGACGGAAGGACAGGTTAGGCGAACTGTCCAATGTTCAGTTGAGTGCAGGTTGTTCTGCTGTGGTTCTGAACAAACTACCAAAGAAGTTAGCAGATCCCGGAATCTTTACAATCCCATGTTTGTTTGGTAGTGACACTCAGAGCCGAGGATTGGCAGATTTAGGTGCTAGCATCAATTTGATGCCTTATTCTGTTTACAAGAAGCTAGACCTAGGTGATCTGACCCCTACACACATGACACTCTCTCTTGCTGACCGATCGATTAAGTATCCACGGGGTATTGTTGAGAACCTTCTAGTGAAGGTTGATAAGTTTGTGTTCCCTGTGGATTTCGTCATTCTTGATATGGAGGCTGACGATATTGTGCCTCTCATTTTCGGCCGCCCGTTCCTTCGCACTGCCAAGGCACTCATTGATGTCTTTGATGGCAAGATTACTCTTCGTGTGGGTGACGAAAATGTCACATTCGATGTGCTCAAGTCTATGAGACATCCCGGTGATCTGGACGATTTTAGTGATCCATGCCATTCCGTTTACTTCATCAATTCTTTCATTTCTAGCATGGATCACTGTCTTGATTACATCTGTGGAGTAGATTTGGTTGTTGATCGGGAGAGAGAGGAGCTTGCAGTAGTTGAGGAGGAGTCTCCATTGTTTTCGGAGGCATTGGAGATTAGTGAGGATAGAGAGGAGAGTAGGAGACCTTCCTTAGAGTCACCGCCACCTTTAGAGCTTAAGGTCCTGCCCTCCCACTTAGAGTATGTTTTCCTTGGAGATGAGTCGACTTTGCCTGTCATTATTTCTTCTAAGTTGACGGAGGAAGAGAAGACTCAGTTGCTTGATGTGCTCAAGGCACATACGCAAGCCATTGCCTGGCGTTTGTCTGATATTCAGGGCATCAGTCCGGCTTACTGCACACATAAGATACTCATGGAGGATGAGTATAAGCCGGTGGTCCAGCCTCAGCGGAGGCTAAACCCGAAGATGCAGGAGGTTGTGAAGAAGGAGGTGCTGAAGTTGATGGATGCGGGGTTGATTTACCCCATTTCTGATTCTCCGTGGGTGAGCCCGACTCAGGTTGTCCCTAAGAAGGGAGGGATGACAGTTGTCATGAATGAGAAGAACGAGCTCATCCCCAGTCGCACGGTCACTGGTTGGCGTGTCTGTATCGATTACAGAAAGCTGAATGATGCCACCAGGAAGGACCATTTCCCCCTTCCATTCATTGATCAGATGCTAGAGCGTTTAGCAGGCCAGCAGTTTTACTGCTTCCTGGATGGCTTTTCAGGTTACTTCCAGATCCCTATTGCTCCAGAGGATCAAGAAAAGACCACCTTCACTTGTCCCTATGGTACATATGCATACCGTAGGATGCCATTCGGCTTGTGTAACGCTCCAGCTACATTCCAGCGTTGCATGGTAGCTATCTTCCAGGACATGATCGAGACATCCATGGAGGTCTTCATGGATGATTTTTCAGTTTATGGAAGCTCCTTTGATCAGTGTTTAGGTAATCTCGAGAGGATGCTGAAGAGGTGTATTGAGACGAAGTTGATGCTCAACTGGGAGAAGTGTCACTTCATGGTGACCGAGGGAATTGTCTTAGGTCACAAAGTTTCGAGAGAGGGTATAGAGGTCGATAGGGCAAAGATTGACACTATTTCTAGACTTCCACCACCCACTAGTGTCAAGTCCATTCGCAGTTTCTTAGGTCATGCAGGTTTCTATAGGCGCTTCATTAAGGACTTTTCAAAGATTACTCGTCCCATGACCCGTCTTTTGGAGAAAGATGTTCCATTCATCTTTGATGAGGAATGTCTTAAGGCTTTTGAGTTTCTCAAGGAGCGGTTGGTTAGTGCTCCTATCTTGGTTTCCCCCGACTGGAGCTTGCCTTTCGAGCTCATGTGTGATGCCTCTGATTATGCAGTCGGGGCTGTTCTTGGTCAGAGGAAAGACAAGCATTTCCACCCCATTTATTATGCTAGTAAGACTCTTAATGATGCCCAAGAGAATTACACCACCACGGAGAAAGAGCTTCTAGCAGTTGTCTTTGCCTTTGACAAGTTTCGTTCGTACCTGGTCCTTTCCAAGACTACTGTTTTCACGGATCACTCGGCATTGCGATACCTTTTCGCAAAGAAAGATGCCAAGCCTAGGTTGATTCGATGGATTCTCTTGCTTTCCGAGTTCGACATAGAGATAAAGGATAAGAAGGGAGCGGAGAATGTGGCTGCTGATCACCTCTCCCGATTGGAAGATCCGGGTAGAGAGGAGATTCGTGAGGAGGCAATCGGAGATAAATTCCCTCATGAATCGATAGACTTTATCGAGGCTGAGAGGCAAGGTATGCCATGGTTCACGGACCTGGCAAATTACCTTGCAGATGGAGTAGTAGTTAAGGGGATGACTACTCAGCAACGTAAGAAGTTTTTCAGGGATGCGAATCGTTATGTTTGGGATGACCCATTCCTGTATCGGATAGGAGGAGATCGAGTGCTGAGGAGGTGTGTGAGCAAGGAGGAGGGTTTGGAGATCCTCAAGCATGTTCACACGGGCCTGACAGGAGGCCATCATGGTCATCACACCACGGCTCAGAAGGTATTTGACTGTGGTTTCTATTGGCCTTCAGTAGTGAAGGATGCTCTTGACTTCGTTAAGAGGTGTGATGCTTGTCAACGCACCGGAAACATCTCATCCAAGGATGAAATGCCCCAAAACCCGATTCAAGTGATAGAGGTCTTTGATGTTTGGGGCATTGACTTCATGGGACCATTCCCTTCCTCCAAAGGGAATAAGTACATCCTCGTGGCGATTGACTATGTCTCGAAGTGGGTTGAAGCTCAAGCTTTGCCCACTAATGATGCCCGAGTGGTGGTGAGATTTCTTAAGAAGTTGTTTTGTCGATTCGGTACTCCCAAGGCGCTTATAAGTGACCGTGGCACTCACTTTTGCAACACCATCATGGAGAAGGTGTTGGCCCGCTACGGAGTCGCTCATCGACTGTCCACCGCGTACCATCCGCAAACAAGCGGTCAAGTGGAGAACGCGAATAGGGGAGTGAAGAGAATTTTGGAGAAAACCGTTGGGAAGAGTCGGAAGGATTGGTCCGACAAGCTAGATGATGCACTTTGGGCGTTTAGGACAGCCTACAAAACACCTTTAGGAACTACACCGTTTATGATTGTTTATGGTAAGGCGTGTCATCTTCCCGTTGAGCTAGAGCATAGAGCTCTTTGGGCCCTTAAGACGGTTAACCTTGACCTCACAGAAGCCGCAAGGAAGAGGTTCTTTCAAATCCATGAGTTGGAGGAGCTTAGGGATGCGGCTTACTCCCGATCATTGAGCATTAAAGAAAGAAACAAAGCAGTGCATGATCGGAGGTTGAAGGGAGTAAAGGAGTTCAAGGAGGGTGATAGGGTCCTTCTTTACAATTCCCGCCTTAAGTTGTTTGGTGGGAAGTTGAAGTCAAAGTGGTCGGGACCCTACACAGTGAAGGAAGTGTTTCCCTATGGTACGATTGAGTTACTCAATGAGATTGATGGGAGCACTTGGAAGGTCAATGGTCATCGTCTCAAGCATTACCTAGGGGGACCATTGGACCCGAGAGAGAGAGAGGAGGTTCCTCTCGAAACACCCGAGAGCTCGGTGTTTAGAGGTTTAGGTAACATGCCTATTTGTAGAGTTTGTGGTTGGTTAATTTTTTTATAGTTTATTTCATATTTAGGCACTTGTAATCTTAGTTTTTGCTAACTTTTTTTTTTCTTACTTTATTTGCATTTTTTTTCTTTGAATTTTTGTATTTTTTTCGTGTTCTGTTTTGGTGTTTCAAAGTGTCAATGCAGGGATTAGATTCGTTGGGAAAAGAGAAATAAAGAAAAACGACATCAGGTAAGTGTTTCTGCTGTTGAAAACTGGGAAAATTCGTTTTTTCTACAGCAAAGAAACCAAAACCAAATTTCCAGAAATTTTTCTAAGTTAGAATCACTAAACTTTCTGGAAATTTTGATCCTCGCGTGTCATGAGGAGACACTGGTCATTTTGCGCGACACGCTAGAATATTTTTGCAAAGTTTTGGGCTGTACAGGCCCACTCGGGCTCGCCCCACGCGAAAATTGGCCTTCTTTGCCTCACGACAGGCGAAAATTGAAAAAAAAAAAAAAAAAAAAAAAAAAAAACAGAGAGTATTTCTTTTAAAACCTTCTTTCCCTTCACATTTCATCCCCTTCATCCCTCTTCACACCTTCAAACCTCCACTCCGACCCCAGCCCCTTCACTCACCACCCACTCGCCGACCACCGCCCCTCCGACCATATCTCCCACTCCGACCACCGTTCCCCCTCTTTGCTCCACCATAAACCGCCCCTCCGATCACCTTCACAACAGCCACTTCACTCACCACAACAGCCCCTTCACTCACCATCACCCACTCCGACCCCCGCCGCACCCACCCCCGCCGAACACCATCACCCACTCCGACCCCCGCCGCAACCACCCCCGCTGAACACCATATCCGCCTCCGACCCTATCACCGCCATTTCATCATAATCCGCCATTTCATCACCCACAACCGCCCCTCCGACCCAATCACCAAATCACGAAATTTTCGGGTCTTTCTTCATCATTCTTGTGCTTTAATTCTAGTTTCCTTCACAATCAGGTACAATCCCTCATTTTCACTTTGATCTTCATTTTTCTATTTTATTTTTATTTTATTTTTATTTTATTTATTTTTGTTTTGTTAACTGTAGTTGTCAACCTTGTGTTCTATGTTGTAGATTTCAGTTACTCTAGACAGAAACATTGAGAATTGGTTGCTTGATGACTAGCTTGTGTTCTATGTTGTAGATTTTGTTAACTGGTAGTTGTCAGCATTGTGATATGGGTTTGTTAGTCTTGGATTGGTTGGGACTTAGGACCACTTGAATTACTTTATGACTAGCTTGCGACTGGTGGTTTGTTAGACTTAGGGCTAGCAAAGCATAATGAGATTATCTCATGTTCGGTTTGTTCTTCTGGGAGTTTATCATTTGGTGTATATGTTGCAAAAGGTATAAATTTCTCAACTAGTATGTTTCTTGGGTTCTTGAAAAAAAAAAAAAAAATTGGATTTCTTTTGGTCATTATCATTGCAATGTACTAGTTAGTGCCAATAGCTAGTTTTAAGTCGTTTTGAATTAGACTTGGTGATTGAAGATTTGAATTGTATCATAGTTATCATTCACATTTGAACCACAGGGAACATAGTTATGATTTCATAGTGAAAAAACAGAATAAGAGGAACAAACCATAACTAGTTATCAATATGATTAATAACTATTTCTCATTCAAATGTGGATTGGCAGATTGGTAACTACTTTTTTTTTTTTCAAATCATAACTAGTTATCATTCAATCTCCTACGCTTCTAAAACCTGACTTGTATCATTTCAAGGTTCAAATGTTCACTTTTGCCGCTTGTTTTGGCACTTGGGATTTAATTGAGGACAATTAAAGTGCCGGGATGGGGTAGGATGTAGAGTTGTAATTTCGTATGTTTCAGGTCTGTTTTTTTTTTTTCATGCCAAGATTATCAAGATTTAAAAAAAAAAATAAAATAAAAATAAAAAAAATAAATAAATAAAAAAAAAAAAAAAATCAAAAAAAAAAAAAAAAAAAAAAAAAAAAAAAAAAAAAAAAAACTAGAGGCCTAGGTTTTCTCATTCGTACTCAATCTCCATTCGGGTGAGAATTAGTCTAAGGGTTGAATCAGCATATTGTGGTCTTAGGCTTTGTCTTCTTTATGTCTGTATTTTGTTCTAGTTTATTTCTTTGTGTTACTAACTTTTCTGTTGTTGTTGTTGCTTACAGCCATTGGTTACAGCTGCTGGTCATCAGAAACCGGAGGAAAAACGACGACAGGCCCCGTACCGAGGCCTAGAGGAGAGATTGATCGGAGGAAGTGGTGCTACAGAGGAAGAAGCGTAACATTAAGTATGTTGGAGACCCGGAACCTCCCGACAAAGGGTTCTAACCCGATTCCGGTTAATAGAAGAAACCTTAGGCAACATACCCTTCTTAGGTTGATGTAGACACCGAAGAAAGGAAGCGCTGTGACAAGTTCATACCTTTAGGTCTATTGCAACATAGGACTATAGATTGGGATTTGTTAGATACTGTGGGCCAAAGGGATAGGGTAGTAGAGTGTTTCTTGGAGGATGAGAGATGGGCAAACGCGCAATTGCATGCTCGTGGCCACAATATTCTGAGCTGACCATCGAGTTTCACTCGACTCTAGAGATTAAGCAGGAGTTGTTCGATCAGGATGGAGCGGTGTCTTTTTCGTTGGGTCGAAAGACTTATGAGATCAGTATCCCAGACTTCGGTGTCGCCTCGGGATTTTATACACGTGAGGAAGTTAAGGACCATGGTTTGTGACATGTCCACGAGGTCATTTAGAGAGAAAGGGAGACCCACATATTCCTGATAGTGAGTTGAGGGAATTTTGGGGCAGTATAGCGGAGGGGCCTTGGTCAAACTCATTGTTAGAGTCATCCATTAGAGACCCGGTTATTCGATACCTTCATAGGATTATAGCAGGCAACTTTTGTGGGAAGGGGAAATGGTAAGGATAAGGTGAATATGACGGACTTAGTGTGCATGTATAGTATGATGCGAGGGGTTAAGGTCAATCTAGCTTTACTTTTATCATCTTTTGGGAGACCACGACGTGGAGGAGCGTCTGCTAGGCTAGATTTAGGTCCGTATATCACGAGGATAGCTGAGAGCCTAGGTAGGAGTTTTCACCACTTTCCCTAAACCCCACCTCACCGGGGCCCAGCCACAGGAGTTCAGTTTAGACGAGCTGCGGAAGGTGGGTGTCATCGCATGGGGGGACCCCCGTTCGTTGGAACTATATCCGAGAGGGTCCTCAGGTT
>JABSNV010000294.1:0-81629 GCA_024085815.1 Flaveria linearis | reverse complement strand
CCGCCAATCCCAAGAAGCTACGAATCTCGGATGGCGTATTTGGTGATTTCCATTGCATCACAGCCTCACCTTTGCTGGGTCCACCATTATTCCTTCTGCATTTACCACGGACCCAGAAATTGCCACCTCGCGTAGCCAAAAAGCATATTGGAGAACTTAGCATACAGCTTCTCCCTTCTCAAAGTCTCCAACACTTCCCGAATGTGGCGGCATGCTCTTCTTCGCTCTCGAATAAATCAGGATATCATCGATGAACACAATCACTGATTATCTAACATTGGCCGACACACTCGGTTCATCAAATCCATAAAAGCAGCTGGCGTGTTAGTTAGATGACCAAATGACATAACGAGAAAACTCATAGTGTCCATAACGGCGTGCGAAGCTGTTTTAGGAATGTCCTGCTCCTTTACCTTCAATTGTGGTAGCCAGATCGAAGATCTTTCTCTAGAAACCAACTGGCACCCTGGAGCTGGTCAAACAAGTCATCGATCCTCGGTAACGGATACCGATTCTTTATGGTCAACTTGTTCAATTCACGGTAGTCGATACAATTTCTCATGTCTACCGTCCTTCTTTTCACAAATAAGACCGGAGCACCCAAGGAGAGATACTCGGTCTAATGAAGCCCTTGTCAAGCACTCTTGCAGTTGCTCCATCAACTCCTTCATCTCCGTAGGAGCTACTCGATACGGTGCTTTGCGACAGGTTGGGCACCGGTATCAGGTCGATCTGGAATTCGATCTCGCGGTCAGGTGGCAATCCCGATAAGTCTTCGGAAACACGTCCGGAAAGTCACGCACAACTGGTACATCAGATAGTGTGGTGTTGGCGCCTCTACATTCTTTACATAACATAAGTAGGCGCTACATCCGCGCCTCATACACTTTCCGCCACCGCCATCGAGATCACCTTTGAATCGCTTAACCCGATCGCCATATATTGTCACCGGACTTCCGT
Organism: Flaveria linearis; assembly: GCA_024085815.1. Lineage (NCBI taxonomy): Eukaryota > Viridiplantae > Streptophyta > Magnoliopsida > Asterales > Asteraceae > Flaveria > Flaveria linearis. Next base: position 80,669 of record JABSNV010000294.1, on the reverse strand, counting down.
CAGTCGCCGTCAGCCTAATCCTTTTCTTTCGGCACACGATATTCGCTTCGTAGGTTGCTAAACAATCCATCCCTAACACTACATCGAATCCTCCTAGGGGCATACATGTAATTGGCAGAAAACTATGGCCTTCTAACTCTATGGTACAGTCCTCTATCATATCAGTAACTCTAGGGACTTACCAATAGCGGTTTCTACATCAAAGGGCTCATCAATGCATTTACTACTAGCAGACAATTTAACACAGAAAGGAGCAGAAATGAAACTCCTACTAGCACCAGAAATCAAATAACACAGAAGCAAGAGTTTGATTTACTAGAAAACGTACCTGACACACACATCGGGGTCCGTCCTAGCCTCCTCCCTGGTCATAGTGAAAGCTTGGCACTCGTCTTCTGCCCCTCGTCACCTGCCCCTTCTTTCCTCCGGAACTCTCAGCCCTCGACTCTTGCAATCTTTACTCATATGCCCCGCTTCACCACAGTGAAACACCCTCGCAGCCTTACAGTCTTAGCCATATGACCGGATTTCCCACACCTGAAACAGACGTTTAACCCCCATCTACATTCACCACCGTGCTCCTTACCACACTTGTCACATCTTTTGGGTCCCGAGCTTGATGACCCCACCCTACGGTTATCCCTTCTGCCTTCTTGTTATTCGGGGTAAAGCCACCACGCCCGAACCGCTTTCCATTCCAGTTTTCGGTCACCACCGGCCTCTTTGATTCCACCACCATCACTTCCCTCTCGCATAGAGCCTCCCAGCTAAGTCTACTGCCGACCTAAAGGTGCTTGGTCGGGCAGTAATCAAGTGCATGGGATGTCGGCTGGCAGTCCCTGAATGTACCGGTTAATCTTTCAAGATACCGGTGTCACTTGATCCGCGGCACCAGCCTCGCCATCTCATTGAATTTGGTATTGTATTGCTGGTGTGTCATGGTTCCTGCCTCGAGTTGCAGGAAATCCCTCTCGACCTTATCAAGTTCTCTGTGAGGACAAAATTCCTCAATTACTAGCTTTTTCAACTCGGCCACTTCATTTTTCCGATGGCCCTGGAAACCCTCCGCTTGGACAATATTGTCCACCAGCATAATGCTGAGTCAGTAAAGGAGGGGGTGGTAAACTTCACCTTCTGATCCTCACGGCACTCGCTGATCTCGAGTACCGCTTCCATTCCCTTACCCATCGTTGAGCGGTTGCAGCAGTGCCATTGCCATCGAAAGTCGGGGGCTTGCATCTCTGAAATGCCCCGTAACTGCACCCCTTGGTCGTCACCCCTACTACATCATCTCTTTCCTCATCAGATATTACTATCTCCGGATCCGGTCGTTCCTCTTTCTTCCTTGCTCTCTTTTTCAGCGACCTCTCCTGTCCTCCTTTTCCTTCCTTTCCTCGTTCCTTATAGCTCGAATAACACGGTCACTACGACGCATAACTACCTGTAGGACTGGTGTACCTCATCAGCAATCCGCCTCCCTAGCTGAGGCATTCAGACTAGCATTCTCTGTTTCTTCATTCCGGTCAGGAACCTCGGGGTTCACAGGAGTCGTCTCAGGAGCTTTAGTCTGTTCCTAGTCGTACGCGGACGACCTCTACCTCTAGCAGCCTTAGAAGGTTTCTTCCCAGCCATTTTCCTATGCACTAAAGATTCAACACTAAAACTTCATTCAAGGAATAGCTCAGTTTATGTCAAGTATAGTAAGTCCCTAATTACAGTGGCCAGTTGTGATTAGCCATTACTTTACTCTTCACACCCCAAGCACTTCCTATCCTGACTACATCAGCATCTAAATCTACTAAGACACATAAATCACTAAGCACACGCACATAACACTGATGAACTTTTAAGAAAGCAATACCTGATGGCACATGGTACTCGGGCTGACATCCCTCCTTCCGTCCCATTCTCAGTTTAAGTTAAGGTTTATTTTTGAAAATTTACCCGTTTCACTTAAACTTTAGCTCTGATACAACTGTAAGGCCCGTTCCGGGCACCTCACAGTTGGTCATTCACAGCATAAAACATTCATATATTATAAAAGTAAAGCAGCGGAATTAATTTTAACAAGAATCCATTCATTCATCTAAACACTGTTGCTAAGCAATACATTCTAGCTTAGGAGTTTTCAAAATAATTTGCATGAATTACAAAACAACAGTGTGTCAAAACAAAAATGAGTGTCAGTCTTGCCCGCCAAGTAGCCATCCCCGTGTGCCATCCTCAGCAACCTGTTACCTGCCAACTGGAAAATACATAAAAGTCAGCGTTGCTGAGTGAGTTCTAGTTTTGTAATTAAAATACTTTACTTTCATTCCAAAACGTTCGTTATGCATATGTGTTCACGCACGTACGTACACGTAGGTAATTTCATATTATCTCATCATTCGTTCATTAGTTTTCATTCGTGTACCATTCATCGTTCTCATTCACGTTCGTACATACATTCTTTTCATTCATTCATACGTTCTTTAACTTTCATTCGTCAAGCATGCAAAACTCTAAGGGTCACCATTCTTCCTCTGCCCTCATGCTTCCAACCCATGAGCCGACCAAGCATATCGTATCCGTCTGGTGCCCCTATGGCTCTCAGTCCATAGACCGACACCTGGTGCCCCTATGGCTCCCAGTCCATAGACCGACACCTGTGTTGCCCCTATGGCTCTCTGTCCATAGACCGACAACCTTTGCCCCTATGGCTCTCTGTCCATAGACCGACAACCTCGTTGCCCTATGGCTCTCTGTCCATAGACCGACAACGTCTCATCCGGGGTCACATTAACCCATGAGTGATCGTCACCTGTAACACCCGTATTTTTCTTTTAAAAGAAACAAAGGAATAAAGAGAAAGAAAAAGGGGAAAAAGAAAGTCAATCCCAAAGTTGAGGGACCAAAAGTGAAAAAGATGATAAAAATCTTGAAAAGTGGGTGTAAAAGGCAATGTGGTCGCCCATACCCATCTGCACACTTTTCTTGTTCAGATTTTAGAGAGAGAAAGCAGAGAAACTCTCGGGTTTTTGAAGAACAAGAAGAAGAAATCGGGTTCAAGAAGGATTCTAAGGGTTGGAATCGTTTGAAGAAGCTCAGGTGAAGAGTGTTAAGATTGGAAGCAGCAAAGGTGAGTTCTAGACCCTTTTTACTGATTTTTAAACGTTTTGGGGCTGGAAAATGCATGCAAATATGTTTTTGTAAAGTTTGGGTTGAAACCCGTATGAAATGAATGTATGTATGCTTATGTTTATGTTAGATTTATGCCTAGAATCACATGTATATGTTTTAGAACTAGGCATTATGATGTTTGGGACTTGGATTATGGATTAGACACATGAACAGGTTGCAAATATGTCTGAAATTGGACTTAGAATAAGTAAGAACAAGCTGATGAGTCCACCAGTGGTAATACGACCAACAGTGTGGTCGTATGACCAGGATTTTTCTAAGTGTTAAGGCCCAATAGGACTCATACGACCAACAGTGTGGTCGTATGACCAGGACATATTTCTAAGTGTTGGAAAGTCCAACAGGACTCATACGACCAACAGTGGTCGTATGACTCAGTGATTTTTCTAAGTGTTGGAGTCCAATAATGCTCATACGACCAACAGTGTGGTCGTATGATCAGAACATGTTTCTAAGTCTAGGATGGTACGACCAATAGTGCTCATACGACCAACAGTGTGGTCGTATGACCAGATAATTCTAAATATAAGATGAAAAGTCCAGCAGTGCTCATACGGCTAACAGGGCTCATACGGCCAGAGGGCTTATACGCCCAACAGGGCTCAAACGCCCAGAAAACTTAGAATTTTACAGAAATTTCCAGTAAGTCCGAAGTTCGAGGTTTTGACCAGGGTTGACTAGGGTTAATAAATAATGATGTCTCATGCATATAATGCTGTGTATGATTAACCCTTATTATTACTGATATTATTATCAGTGTATTATTATTGTTAACAATATTATTAATAAAATATTGTTAAGTATGGTATGATGCTACGTATGATGATGACTGTATAATGATGAATGTATGATGAGTATGTATGATGAGTGCGTATGTTCCTTGTAATTGTGTATGCTTATCTTTCTGAAACTTTACGAATAACGAGAATGAACTAATGAAGTATTATGTATCGTAAAGCGAAAGATAATGAAAGAGGAACATGATGACGAATGCTGTATTAACGAATGAACGAAAAGAAGAATGATGATGATACATGCATTAATGAATGAACAAATTATGTCTTGCGAGCATTGAATAACGCGATTGGTCCTTCTCTGTGATTGACCATGGTCATGGTACCTCTACCGCTTACCTCTAGTACCGTGGCATACGTTATGTTGTTCATATGTTGATTTCGGCCCGGTAGCTAATAACGATCGGGTGTGGCATATGGTATTGGTACAATTCACCTTTCAATGCGCAAGTAACCGCGTGAGGTTCAGCTAATCTTTAAGAGTGCACGTAGAGGTTCCAGTCTTGAGACTGACCTTCGGTGTGGTACATGGTGTATAGTAGGTTACCCACATAGTGGGGGTGTAGTTACCCACATAGTGGGGGGTAGTATGTCAGGTACCCACTTCGGTGGGGTGTAGTTACCCACATATGTGGGGTGTAGTATGTCAGGTTACCCACTTCGGTGGGGGTGTAGTTACCCACATAGTGGGGGTGTAGTATGTCATGTTACCCACTTCGGGGGGGTAGTTACCCACTTCGGTGGGGTGATGTTACCCATTTCGGGTGGGGGTGTAGTTACCCATTTCGGTGGGGGTGTGTTACCCAAGTTATGTTTAACTTCGGGGGTGTGGCATGAGGCCAAACATAGTTATGAGGTGAGCAATCTTTGTCGCGTATCCCAGTGTTGTGCTAGTCTTCGGACATGAGTCGGGGATATTGCACGAGACAAGATCTAGATGAGAATGAGAAATATGAAAGAAAGTCTTGCATGGTCTAGGGTAATAGAGTGTCGGTCTATGGACTGAGAGCCATAGGGCACCAGGTGTCGGTCTATGGACTGAGAGCCATAGGGGCACCAGTATGTTAGAGTATGCCTTGTCGGCTCATGGGTATGAACCACGAGGGCAGAGAATGGAGGTGACCTTTAGAGATTTGCATGCTTAATGAATGAAAGTTAAAGAACGAACGAATGATAGTAATGAACGGAGGATGCATGAAAGTAATGAACGTACTAATAAATGAAATGAACGTAAGAATGAGCGTACGTACGTAAAGACGAGTGTAACGAACGTATGAGTGAAAGTAAGAGACGCACGAACAGAAGCTAATGAATGAACGATGAAGATAATAACGATGTTATCTATGTGTACTACGTATGATGTGTGTTCATCCACGAAAGTATAGTATTTTTTAAAGAAGTAAAGAACGGTTTTAACAAAGGAAAAGTATGTTTTATTATAAACTAGAACTCATCAGCAACGCTGACGTTTATGTATTTCCAGTTGGCAGGTATGTTGCTGAGGATGGCATGAGGTGACTACTCAGTTGTTGAGGCTGGCATCCATATTTTGACATGTCAATGTATTTTGAAATGTAAAAGAATGTTGTAATGAAATAAATGACATGTTTTTGTTATTAATGAATGTTTTTTTAATTCCGCTGCAAGTAAATATGTGTTCTAAAACGTTTTATGTGCGATGAATGACCAACTGTGAGGTGCCCGGGAACGGGGGGCCTTACATCACCACTCCTTCTGTAACAACTATCCGTGACAGGTCACAAAGACACTGCCCCGTTGTTCTTAAGGCAACTATGGCTCACTGTCCATAATCTACCATAAGGCTCGTAATAGGCCTAGTTACTAGAACCAAGCACCATTTCCAAGACTTCATAACCGTCAATTCCATCTCGTGCCCCTTAGACCATGCAAGACTTTCGTTCATTCATTTATGCATGTATTCATCATCATTCTTCTTTTCGTTCATTCGTTAATACATGCATTCATCATCATGTTCCTCTTTCATTATCTTTCACTTTACGTTACATAATACTTCATTAGTTCATTCTCGTTATTCGTAAAGTTTCAGAAAGATAAACTTACACGATTACAAGGAACATACACACTCATCATACATTCATCATCATATATTCATCATCGGACATTCATCATCATACATAGAATCATACCATACTTAACAATATTTTATTAATAATATTGTTAACAATATAATACACTGATAATAATATCAGTAACAATAAGGGTTAATCATAATCGTCATTACATGTATGAAACATCATCATTTATTAACCCCAGTCAACCCTGATCAAAACCTCGAACTTCGGATTCACAAGAAATTTCTTTAAATCCTAAGTATTCTGGGCGTTTTAGCCCTGTTGGGCGTATAAGCCCTCTGGGCGTATGAGCCCTGTTAGCCGTATGAGCATTGCTGGACTTTTCATCTTATACTTAGAATTATCTGGTCATACGACCACATTGTTGGTCGTATAAGCACTATTGGTCGTACCATCCCTAGACTTAGAAATATGTTCTGATCATACGACCACACTGTTGGTCGTATGACTCCTATTGGACTCTTCAACATACTTAGAAAATTATTACTTGGTCATACGACCACACTGTTGGTCGTATGAGTCCTATTAGACTCAACACTTAGAAAGATTTACTTGGTCATACGACCACACTGTTGGTCGTATGAGTCCTGTTAGACTCATCAATACTTAGAAAAATACATCACCTGGTCATACGACCACACTGTTGGTCGTATGAGCACTAGTGGGCTTTAACACTTAGAAAAATCCTGGTCATACGACCACACTGTTGGTCGTATGAGCACTGGTGGACTCATCAACTTGTGCTTATTTATTCTAAGTCCCAATTTCAGACATATTAGCAACCTGTTTATGGGTATAATTCATAGTCCAAGTCCCAAACATCATAATGCCTAGTTCTAAACATATACACATGATTCTAGGCATAAATCTAACATAACATAAACATACATACATTCATTTTATACGGGTATCAACCAAATTTCTATAAAAACATATATGTATATATATACATGCATTTCAGCCCCAAAACGTTTAAAAACCAGTAAAAAGGGGTCTAGAACTCACCTTAGCTGCTTTCAAGCTTAACACTCTCACAACCATGAATTCCTGATGTTTCTAGCACCTAAACACCAAGAACACATACCCGAAAGCATATAGGCACATAAGACATATATCCAGGCATTATCTAGCCAAGAACAACTTAAAAACAAGAATTCTTACCTGGAAAATTCGAATCCTGCTTGATCTTCTTTCTCAACCCGAAGCTTTTTCCTTCTTTCTCTCTCTAAAGTCGAATGAAAATGTTATGCAGAAGGTAATGGGCGGCCATGCCACCTTTTTACCAACTTTATAAGATTTTTTTATCATTTTACACTTTTGGTCCTCCAACTTGGGGTTGACTTCCCTTTTTCCTCCTTTTTCTCTCTCATTATTCTTTTATTTCTTTTTGACAAGAATTACGGGTGTTACACCCTATCTCGAGGAATCATTCCTGAAATATAATCAGGCAGAAGAGATTATTTTCTCTTTTTCTTTAAGAATCTTTATTTGATTCCTAAAATATTTTATTGAGTCCATAATTTCTATGTAATTACGAGCTCTATCAATAGGATGCATATCATAATTATTCATCATATCATTCATTTGATAATATCTAGCCAGTATCATGGCTGAATAATCATCCATTTCAATTTGTATATTATTATAGGCTATTTTAAGTGGTCCTTTTATCTTCTTCATGGTACCTGCAAAATAGACTATGAGAAATATTCTCTTGTTAAAAAATCAGGTAGACTATTATCTGTTCCCTTTTTATATATTATTTCAAAATCAAATGGTGCAAGATGAGATTGCCATCTAGCAAACATTTGTTTAAACACATCATGTTTAAATCTTTATTGAACATATATTTTGCTGCTTGACAATCAGTTTTTATTAAAAACTTTTGATTGTATAAATCATCTTGAAATTTTAAAACACATTTAACTATGGCTAAAATTTCTTTTGCAATCGTAGCATAATTTTTCTGACTATTATTCCACTTTCCTGAGTGGAATCTTACAAGATATTCTTGTTTATCAATTGGGGAAATCTGCTTTAAGATTCCTCCATAGCCAATATTACTGGCATCTGTTTCAATAATCTTCTCCCATTCAGGTTTTGCTATCATTAGACATGGGAGATTTTTAACATTTTGTTTAATCTTTTTTACTGCCTCAGTATGAACATCTGACCATGGCAGTGGATTTTTCTTTAATCTGTCATATAAAACAGCTGTATCTTGAGCTAAGTTTTTATAATATGGTAAAATATAATTTAAACTTTCTAAAAATCTTTGTAACTGAGTTTTATCAGTTATTTCATCCAGAAATTTAGAAGCAAATTCAATACTTCTATTTATTGGAATAATATTTCCTTTTTCAATATTATGACCTAAAAATCTTATTTTTGTTTGAAAAAGTAGCATTTTTGGCCTAGATATTACTAAACCATTTTGTATGATTATATCTTTAAAAATTTTTAAGTGTTTGAAATGAGTTTCAATATCTTTTGAAAACACTAATATATCATCTATATAGACGATTATAAAATTGCTGAAATGAATAAAAATATCATTCATTATTTTCTGAAATTCACTTGGAGCATTTTTTAGTCCAAATGGCATGACATTCCATTCATATGACCAAATGGTACTGTAAAGGCAGTTTTATATCTGTCTTTCTCATCTATTTGGATTTGCCAATATCCAGATTTTAAATCAAATTTTGAGAATATTATTGCATCATTTAATCTGTCTAATAGATCTTTTTTATTAGGTATAGGATACCTAATCCATTTTAAAACTTTATTAAAGGTTTGTAGTTTATTACTAACCTGGGTACTCCTCTTTCTTGCTCTGAATGTTTATTAACATAAAAAGCTGTAAGGCCCCCTTTCCGGGCACCTCACTGTGGCCATTCACAGCATAAAACATGCATAATATAATTTTAAGCAGCGGAAATTAAGTTTAACAAAAACCATCCATTCATTATGAAAACTGTTGTTAAGCAATACATCTAGTTTCTAAGTCACAAATATTTATTTGAATGAATTACAAAACAACAGTATCGTTAAAACATAATGGATGTCAGTCTTGCCGCCTAGTAGCCACCCCCGTGTGCCATCCTCAGCAACCTGTCACCTGCCAACTGGAAAATACATAAAGTCAGCGTTGCTGAGTGAGTTCTAGTTTTGTAATTAAATACTTTACTTTCATTCCAAAACGTTCGTTATGCATTTGTGTTCACGCATCGTACGTACACGTAGGTAATTTCATTATTATCTTCATCATTCGTTCATTAGTTTTCATTCGTGTACGTTCATCGTTCTCATTCACATTCGTACATACATTCTTTACATTCATTCATACGTTCTTTAACTTTCATTCGTCAAGCATGCAAAACTCTAAGGGTCACCTTTCTTCTCTGCCCTCATGGTTCCAACCCATGAGCCGACAAAGCATATCGTATCCGTCTGGTGCCCTATGGCTCTCAGTCCATAGACCGACACCTGGTGCCCCTATGGCTCTCAGTCCATAGACCGACACCTGGTTGCCCCTATGGCTCTCTGTCCATAGACCGACAACCTGATTGCCCCTATGGATCTCTGTCCATAGACCGACAACCTCGTTGCCCCTATGGCTCTCTGTCCATAGACCGACAACGTCTCATCCGGGGTCACGTTAACCCCATGAGTGATCGTCACCACTCCTGCTGTAACAACTATCCCGTGACAGGTCACAAAGACACTGCCCCGTTGTTCTTAAGGCAACTATGGCTCACTGTCCATAATCTACCATAAGGCTCGTAATAGGCCTAGTTACTAGAACTAAGCACCATTTCCAAGACTTCATAACCATCAATTCCATCTCGTGCCCCTTAGACCATGCAAGACTTTCGTTCATTCATTTATGCATGTATTCATCATCATTCTTCTTTTCGTTCATTCGTAATACATGCATTCATCATCATGTTCCTCTTTCATTATCTTTCACTTTACGTTACATAATACTTCATTAGTTCATTCTCGTTATTCGTAAAGTTTCAGAAAGATAAGCACACACAATTACAAGGAACATACACACTCGTCATACATTCATCATCATACTTAGCATCATACCATACTTAACAATATTTTGTTAAGAATATTGTTAACAATAATAATACACTGATAATAATATCAGTAACAATAAGGGTTAACCATAATCATCATTACATGCATGAAACATTATCATTTGTTAACCCTAGTCAGCCCTGGTCGGAACCTCGAACTTCGGTATTTCAGGAAATTTCTGAAAAATTCTAAGTGTCCTAGGCGTTTGAGCCCTGTTGGGCGTATAAGCCCTCTGGCCGTATAAGCCCTCTGGCCGTATAAGCACTATTGGCGTAAGAGCACTGCTGGACTTTTCGTCTATACTTAGAATTTATCATCTGGTCATACGACCACACTGTTGGTCGTATGAGCACTATTGGTCTCTTCACATACTTAGAAAATTTTATCGCATAGTCATACGACCACTGTTGGTCGTATGAGTCCTATTGGACCACTTAGAAATATAACTTGGTCATACGACCAAACTGTTGGTCGTATGAGTCCTGTTAGACTCATCAGCACTTAGAAAAATATATCTTCTGGTCATACGACCACACTGTTGTCGTATGAGCACTAGTGGGCTTTAACACTTAGAAAAATCCTGGTCATACGACCACACTGTTGGTCGTATGACCACTGGTGGACTCATCAGCTTGTTCTTATTTATTCTAAGTCCAATTTCAGACATATTTGCAACCTGTTCATGTGTCTAATCCATAATCCAAGTCCCAAACATCATAATGCCTAGTTCTAAACATATACATATGATTCTAGGCATAAATCTAGCATAAACATAAGCATACATACATACATTTCATACGGGTTTCAACCCAAACTTTACAAAAACATACTTGCATGCATTTTCCAGCCCCAAAACATTTAAAAACCAGTAAAACGGGTCTAGAAACTCACCTTAATTTGTCTTCGGGTTTTGGATGCCCTTTCCTTGAACTTCTCAGTCGTCTATACACCTAAAACACACACACAATGCAACCCGAACACACTAGTTACATTTATAATCTCATAAATGGTTCTAGAATCGTCCTAAATATCATAATTCGAGATTTCTTACCCAAAACTTCGAATTTCTCAGGTTCTTCTTCAGAAATCCCGATGGTTTTCTGCTCCTGCTGCTTTCTCTCTCTAAAATATCAAATGAATGAATACTCAGGCAACGTGGGAGGCCATACCACCTTTTCTATCAAAATTAATAGGGAGTTTGCCCATTTGGCACTTTGGCCCTTCCACAAAAGTAGACTTTTATTTCCTTCCCTTTTCTTTCTATTTCATTCTTTTAATTTCTTTAATAAGAAATTACGGGTGTTACAAGTCCACCCCCCTTATATAGGTTTCGTCCCCGAAACCTGTTATTCCTCAAACAGTTGTGGGTAATGTTGTCTCATCTCCTCCTCAGTCTCCCACGTAGACTCGGATCCCTTCCTGTGCTTCCACTGTACACGCACAAGAGGAACCATTTTATTCCTCAACCTCTTTTCTTACGATCAATGATTGCCACTGGTTGCTCCACGTAATTGAGCCGTTCGTCTACTTCAATATCCTCCAGTGGAACAATCATATCTTCCTCAGCTAAGCACTTCCTCAGATGAGATACATGGAATGTGGGATGAATTCCACTTAACTCATCTGGCAATTTAAGTCGATAGGCCACCTCTCCTACCCGTGCAACAATTCGGAAAGGTCCTATGTACCTCGGGCTTAGCTTACCTCTTTTCCTGAATCTAATGATTCCTTTCCAAGGTGAGACCTTCACATAACTCGGTCACCAACCTTGAACTCTATCGGTCTTCGCCTCTTGTCAGCATACGACTTTTGTCTATCCTTCGCCGCCTTCATGAAGGCTTTGATCTTTTCTAATTTCTCAGTCGTAGCTTCGACCACCTCAACACCTCCTAACTCTTTCTGCCCAATGTCTCCCCAACATACGGGCGTCCTACATCTCCTACCGTATAGCATCTCGTAGGGTGGCATGCCAATACTGGCATGATAGCTGTTGTTGTACGAGAATTCTGCTAACGGCAAGTGATCATCCCAACTTCCTCCAAAATCGATCACGCATGCCCGAAGCATGTCTTCGAGTGTTTGGATCGTCCTCTCAGACTGACCGTCCGTCTGAGGGTGATATGCTGTACTAATGTGTAGTCTCGTCCCCATCGCATCATGAAATCTCTTCCAAAACTTGGAGGTAAACCGGGTGTCACGATCAGACACAATAGACACCGGTACACCATGACGAGCTACAATTTCTTTGATGAACAGATCCGCCAATCTTTCGATGAGTACGTTTCACGGATCGGTAGGAAGTGGGCACTCTTTGTCAAACGGTCCACTATCACCCATATGGCATCATATCCTTTAGGGGTACGTGGTAATTTCGTGATGAAATCCATGGTGATATGCTCCCACTTCCACTCGGGTATATCCAACGGTTGGATCTTCCCGTAGGGTTTCTGGTGTTCCGCCTTCACTTGTAAACAAGTCAGGCACTTACTCACGTACTCCACTACGTCACGTTTCATACCCGGCCACCAGTAATCCTTCTTCATATCGTGGTACATTTTGGTAGCACCGGGGTGAATGGAGTATCGGGTCTTATGGGCCTCATCCATGATTCTTCCACGTAGATCCCCGTATCGAGGAATCCACATTCGCCCAAATCGGGTCTTAACACCAAGAGTGTTCTCACCCAATTCCGTCACTAGGCCTCTCATCCTTTCGGAGTTAAGACGATCTTCTTTCAAAGCCTCGTCTTGAAACTCCTTAACCTGTGTCATCACATCGGGGGTCATGATCAGCTGATAAGCCTTCACCCGAATCGGCTCAGTCTTCTTTTCGGCTAAGGGCATCAGCCACCACATTGGCCTTGCCCGGATGGTAATGGATTTCGCAATCATAATCCTTTATTAGTTCCAACCATCGTCTCTGCCTCATGTTAAGATCTTTCTGTTCGAAAAAGTACTTCAAACTTTTGTGGTCGGTGAAGATTGTGCACTTCGTCCCGTATAGATAGTGCCGCCAAATCTTCAACGCGAAAACCACCGCAGCTAATTCTAGATCGTGTGTGGGATAGTTGGCTTCGTGGATTTTCAATTGTCGGGATGCATAGGCTATTACCCTTCCACGTTGCATCAACATGCAACCTAGCCCAGAATAAGATGCATCCGAATAGACCACTAAGTCTTCATTCCCCTCGGGCAATGTCAAGACATGAGCTTGTGTTAGTCTTACCTTCAACTCCTCAAAATCCGTCTCCTGCTCTCGACCCCACACGAATTTCACATCCTTGCGAGTCAACTTAGTCAAAGGTGAGGCTATCTTGGAGAAATCCTGAATAAATCTCCTGTAATAGCCCGCCAATCCCAAGAAGCTACGAATCTCGGATGGCGTCTTTGGTGATTTCCATTGCATTACAGCCTCAATTTGCTTTCTGGGTCCACCATAATTCCCTCTGCATTTACCACATGACCCAGAAATTGCACCTCGCGTAGCCAAAAAGCACATTTGGAGAACTTAGCATACAGCTTCTCCCTCCTCAAAGTCTCCAACACTTCCCGAATGTGACCGGCATGCTCTTCTTCGCTCCTTGAATAAATCAGAATATCATCAATGAACACAATTACTGATTTATCTAACATTGGCCGACACACTCGGTTCATCAAATCCATAAAAGCAGCTGGCGCGTTAGTTAGACCAAATGACATAACGAGAAACTCATAGTGTCCATAACACGTACGAAAAGCCGTTTTAGGAATGTCCTGCTCCTTTACCTTCATTGATGGTAGCCAGATCGAAGATCTATCCTCGAGAACCAACTGGCACCCTGGAGCTGGTCGAACAAGTCATCGATTCTCGGTAACGGATACCGATTCTTTATTGTCAACTTGTTCAATTCACGGTAGTCAATACACATTCTCATGCTACCGTCCTTTTTCTTCACGAACAAGACCGGAGCACCCCAAGGAGAGATACTCGGTCTAATAAAGCCCTTGTCAAGCAACTCCTGCAGTTGCTCCATCAACTCTTTCATCTCCGTCGGAGCCAAGCGATACGGTGCTTTTGCGACAGGTTGGGCACCCGGTATCAGGTCGATCTGGAATTCGATCTCTCGGTCAGGTGGCAATCCCGATAAGTCTTCGGGAAACACGTCCGGAAAGTCACGCACAACTGGTACATCAGGTAGTTGTGGTGTTGTCGTCTCTACATTCTTTACATAACATAAGTAGGCGCTACATCCGCGCCTCATACACTTTCCCGCCACCGCCATCGAGATCACCTTCGGAATCGTCGTAACTCGATCGCCATATATTGTCACCGGACTTCCGTCAGTCGCCGTCAGCCTAATCATCTTCTTTCGGCATACGATATTCGCTTCGTAGGTTGCTAACCAATCCATCCCTAACACTACATCAAATCCTCCTAAGGGCATCACATGTAATTTGGCAGCAAACCTATGGCCTTCTAACTCTATGGTACAGTCCTCTATCACATCAATAACTCTAGTGGACTTACCAATAGCGGTTTCTACATCAAAGGGCTCATCAATGCATTTACTACTAGCAGACAATTTATCACAGAAAGTAGCAGAAATGAAACTCCTACTAGCACCAGAGTCAAATAACACAGAAGCAAGAGCTTGATTTACTAGAAACGTACCTGACACAACATCGGGGTCCGTCCTAGCCTCCTCTCTGGTCATAGTAAAAGCTCTGGCGCTCGTCTTCTGCCCCTCAGTCCCTGCCACCTTCTTTCCTCCGGAACTCTCAGCCCTCACTTCTTGCAATCTTTACTCATTGCCCCGCTTCACCACAGTTGAAACACCTCGCAGCCTTACAGTCTTTAGCCATATGACCGGATTTCCCACACATGAAACAGACGTTTAACCCCCATCTACATTCACCACCGTGCTCCTTACCACACTTGTCACATCTTTTGGGTTCCGAGCTTGATGACCCCACCCTACGGTTATCCCTTCTCGCCTTCTTGTTATTCGGGGTAAAGCCACCACGCCCGAACCGCTTTCCATTCCAGTTTCGGTCACCACCGGCCTTCTTTGATTCCACCACCATCACTTCCCTCTCATCATAGAGCCTCCCAGCTAAGTCTACTGCCGACCTAAAGGTGCTTGGTCGGGCAGTAATCAAGTGCCTGCGGATGTCGGCTGGCAGTCCCTGAATGTACCGGTTAATCTTTCGAGATACCGGTGTCACTTGATCCGGCACCAGCCTCGCCATTCATTGAATTTGGTAGTGTATTGCTGGTGTGTCATGGTTCCCGCCTCGAGTTGCAAGAAATCCCTCTCGACCTTATCAAGTTCTCTGTGAGGACAGAATTCCTCAATTACTAGCTTCTTCAATTCGGACCACTTCATTTTCCCGATGGCCCTGGAACCCTCAGCTTGGACAATATTGTCCCACCAGCATAGTGCTGAATCAGTAAAGGAGTGGGTGGCAAACTTCACCTTCTGATCCTCACGGCACTCGCTGATCTCGAGTACCGCTTCCATCTCCCTTACCCATCGTTGAGCGTTGCAGCAGTGCCATTTCCATCAAAAGTCGGGGGCTTGCACCTTTGAAATGCCCCGTAACTGCATCCCTTGGTCGTCGCCCCTACTACATCATCTCTCTCCTGTCAGATATTACTATCTCAGGATCCGGTCGTTCCTCTTCTCCCTTGCTCTCCTTTCAGTCGACCCTCTCCTGTCCTCTTTTTCCTTCCTTTCCTCGTTCCTTATAGCTCGAATAACATCGGTCACTACTGATGGCATAACTTCCTGTAGGACCTGGTGTACCTCATCAGCAATCGCCTCCCTAGCTGAGGCATTCAAACTAGCATTCTCTGTTTCTTCATTCCGGTCGGGAACCTCAGGGTTCACAGGAGCCGTCTCAGGAGCTTTAGTGCTGTTCCTAGTCGTACGCGGACGACCTCTACCTCTAGCAGCCTTAGAGGTTTCTTCCCAGCCATTCTCCTATGCACTATAAGATTCAAACACTAAAACAGTCATTCAAGGATTAGCTCAGTTTATGTCAAGTATAGTAAGTCCCTAATTACAGTGGCCAGTTGTGATTAGCCACTTACTTTACTCTTCACACCCCAAGCACTTCCTATCCTGACTACATCAGCATCTAAATCTACTAAGAACACATAAATCACATAGCACACGCACATAACACTGATTAACTTTTAAGAAAAGCAATACCTGATGGCACATGGCTACTCGGGCTGACATCCCTCTTTCCGTCCCATTCTCAGTTTAAGTTAAGGTTCATTTTGAAAATTTACCCATTTTACTTAAACTTTTGCTCTGATACCAACTTGTAAGGCCCCCTTTCCGGGCACCTCACGGTTGGCCATTCACAGCATAAAACATGCATATATAATTTAAGCAGCGGAAATTAAGTTTAACAAAAACCATCCATTCATTATGAAACTGTTGTTAAGCAATACATTCTAGTTTCTAAGTCACAAAATATTTATTTGAATGAATTACAAAACAACAGTATCGTTAAAACATAATGGATGTCAGTCTTGCCCGCCTAGTAGCCACCCCCGTGTGCCATCCTCAGCAACCTGTCACCTGCCAACTGGAAAATACATAAAAGTCAGCGTTGCTGAGTGAGTTCTAGTTTTGTAATTAAAATACTTTACTTTCATTCCAAAACGTTCGTTATGCATTTGTGTTCACGCATCGTACGTACACGTAGGTAATTTCATTATTATCTTCATCATTCGTTCATTAGTTTTCATTCGTGTACCGTTATCGTTCTCATTCACATTCGTACATACATTCTTTACATTCATTCATACGTTCTTTAACTTTCATTCGTCAAGCATGCAAAACTCTAAGGGTCACCTTTCTTCTCTGCCCTCATGGTTCCAACCCATGAGCCGACAAAGCATATCGTATCCGTCTGGTGCCCCTATAGCTCTCAGTCCATAGACCGACACCTGGTGCCCCTATGGCTCTCAGTCCATAGACCGACACCTGGTTGCCCCTATGGCTCTCTGTCCATAGACCGACAACCTGATTGCCCCTATGGCTCTCTGTCCATAGACCGACAACCTCGTTGCCCCTATGGCTCTCTGTCCATAGACCGACAACGTCTCATCCGGGGTCACGTTAACCCCATGAGTGATCGTCACCACTCCTGCTGTAACAACTATCCCGTGACAGGTCACAAAGACACTGCCCCGTTGTTCTTAAGGCAACTATGGCTCACTGTCCATAATCTACCATAAGGCTCGTAATAGGCCTAGTTACTAGAACTAAGCACCATTTCCAAGACTTCATAACCGTCAATTCCATCTCGTGCCCCTTAGACCATGCAAGACTTTCGTTCATTCATTTATGCATGTATTCATCATCATTCTTCTTTTCGTTCATTCGTTAATACATGCATTCATCATCATGTTCCTCTTTCATTATCTTTCACTTTACGTTACATAATACTTCATTAGTTCATTCTCGTTATTCGTAAAGTTTCAGAAAGATAAGCACACACAATTACAAGGAACATACACACTCGTCATACATTCATCATCATACTTAGCATCATACCATACTTAACAATATTTGTTAAGAATATTGTTAACAATAATAATACACTGATAATAATATCAGTAACAATAAGGGTTAACCATAATCATCATTACATGCATGAAACATATCATTTGTTAACCCTAGTCAGCCCTGGTCGAACCTCGAACTTCGGTATTTCAGGAAATTTCTGAAAATTCTAAGTGTCCTAGGCGTTTGAGCCCTGTTGGGCGTATAAGCCCTCTGGCCGTATAAGCACTATTGGGCGTAAGAGCACTGCTGGACTTTTCGTCTATACTTAGAATTTATCATCTGGTCATACGACCACACTGTTGGTCGTATGAGCACTATTGGTCTCTTCAACATACTTAGAAAATTTTATCACATAGTCATACGACCACTGTTGGTCGTATGAGTCCTATTGACCACTTAGAAATATAACTTGGTCATACGACCAACTGTTGGTCGTATGAGTCCTGTTAGACTCATCAGCACTTAGAAAAATATACTCCTGGTCATACGACCACACTGTTGGTCGTATGAGCACTAGTGGGCTTTAACACTTAGAAAAATCCTGGTCATACGACCACACTGTTGGTCGTATGACCACTGGTGGACTCATCAGCTTGTTCTTATTTATTCTAAGTCCAATTTCAGACATATTTGCAACCTGTTCATGTGTCTAATCCATAATCCAAGTCCCAAACATCATAATGCCTAGTTCTAAACATATACATATGATTCTAGGCATAAATCTAGCATAAACATAAGCATACATACATACATTTCATACGGGTTTCAACCCAAACTTTACAAAACATACTTGCATGCATTTTCCAGCCTCAAAACATTTAAAAACAGTAAAACGGGGTCTAGAAACTCACCTTATTTGTCTTCGGGTTTTGGATGCCCTTCCTTGAACTTCTCAGTCGTCTATACACCTAAAACACACACACAATGCAACCCGAACACACTAGTTACATTTATAAGCTCATAAATGGTTCTAGAATCGTCCTAACTATCATAATTCGAGATTTCTTACCCAAAAACTTCGAATTTCTCAGGTTCTTCTCTTCAAGAAATCCCGATGGTTTTCTGCTCCTGCTGCTTCTCTCTCTCTAAAATATCAAATGAATGAATACTCAGGCAACGTGGGAGGCCATACCACCTTTTCTATCAAAATTAATAGGGAGTTTGCCCATTTGGCACTTTGGCCCTTCCACAAAAGTAGACTTTTATTTCCTTCCCTTTTCTTTCTATTTCATTCTTTTAATTTCTTTAATAGAAATTACGGTGTTACAGTGGTACATGACCATGGAGACTTTGAAGGTCTTATTACCTTTTTCTATTAAGTTTTTATTTCATTTTACATAATTTAGATATTCAGAATTCATTTGACATGGTCTTGCTTTTGTAGTATCTGATTCTCATGAAAATCATTTTCATATGGGAGAACAATATGTTTCTTTCTATCCCAAAAGCATTTGGTGATCATTACAAATTTGTAAAGAGAATGATCTTGTATTAGTTTTATTTTTTCCTGTAATTTAGGATTTTTTAATCTCTCTTCTATTGTGAAGTATTGATTTCTTGTTTAAGAAAATTTTTGGTTTTGTTTTGCTTGAATTAATGATTCTTCATATCATTTATAAATCTATGGATAGGTTTGTGAACAAATTGAAAAGTTATTTCTTTTCCTTTATAGGTCCCGTAATAGATTTTTCATCAATAGTTTATTGAAATATCTTATTCCAAAATGTGTACCAAGTATTATTTGGCTAGTTAGATTTTTTCAATCATAAAGCTGTTTGGAATACAGACTTTATCTTGGCAAATATATGCTTGAGGTAATTTATAATTTATAATCATTGGTTCTCCACCAGCAGAACTAACTCTATGAGTAGTCTTATTAAAATACTTAGTAGGGATAATACCCTCTTGGACACATTCAAATCAGCTCCACTATCCATAAAGCTACTAATTCTATAATATTATTCTCTATTAATAACTTAATTTTTATATGCCATTTATGGGATATAACATCTCATATATGGATAAAATCTTTCATCTCTATCTAAAGATGTTAAAAATTTCCTAGAGGCTTCAGGATTATCTATAATTTCCTCATCTCTAAGCTTCTTATTCTTTCTTCTAGGTGTTACATTTTTTCCCTTAAGATTCTTAATTTCTATTTTTAGATTATCAATCTCTATTTTTATTCCTCAATATTAACAGAATTTCCAATCTTATTTTTCTGACTTAATTGTCTTCTAACCTTACTTAAGGTATATGGCTTAAAATCTTCAACAGATATAGACGTTGAAGGTTTATCTTTCCCATTATTTGAGAAGTAATTCTTTCTCTAATTTCATTATCTTCTATTGCTTTTAATAGATCTAATACATCTTTAGAAATAACATTTATTTCCATATTCTCAATTGAGCTATAATTTGATAATATCTTCTTCATTATCTGTATCTGATTTACAACATTCTTTTCCTGTTTTACAAGGAAAACATTCATCATCTGAAGTTATTAAATCTTCTTCTTCTAATATATTTAATTCTTCATATGAAGAGTTTTCTGATTCTGAATTAGACTCAGAATTGATTAGAATTTTAGATAATGTATCTTTTAATTCTTTATCTTCAATATTATTGAGTTTTTTCTTTACCCAGCAGTTTTTGCTTTATGGCCTGGACGACCACATTTTGCATATTATATATGGTTTATAGGGTTTATAATCCCTTTTTCTTTTAGATTTTCTTTCTTCTCTTTTTGTTTTCTTTTTTGTAATTTTTATTCCTTTGAGAAGATATTAAATTCTTTTTATTATAATTTTCCCTGATTTCTTCCATACCAAATTGACTACAGAATTGTCCTAATTGTCTCTTTTCATTAAGAGAATGCTTCTAACTGTTGATTAAGCTTTATTTCATTGCATAAGGCTAATCCTTCCTGAATACAAGTTCCTATTAACTTGCCATAAGTATAATCTTCATAATTAATACTTACTTCTCCTTTTCTAAGGTTTTTCCTACCCTTTCTGCAAATAAAGGAGGTAAACCGTCAATAAACTTAGATTTCCAATGAGTACTATTAGACTCTGGGAGTTCCATAACTCTACTTAAGAAAGTATCTTTATACCATCTAAATGATGTAAGAGTTCTACATCTTAGATTTTGTAATAAAGTTCTTATATTCTCAGAATTATCTGACCATCTTCCTGTAAAATGATCAACAATATTAACTACCAGTGTATAAACTGCATTTGGAATTTGATTTCCATTTTCTTCTTTAATATCATTTAAAATATTGTGTTTATCTGCTTCAAAAAAATAGTTATCCCACCAACCTTTTAATTGACCAGTGATCCTGCGATTATCATTTTAGCAATATTTTGATCATAATTACCATTACTTTTACAGATAGTACTATACATCATCATTCTATGTACAGTATCTGTATCTGTTTATCAGTTTTGCCATCTATGTTCCATTCATAGATGTGTTTTCCATGATACGAATTATTAACTATATATTCTTGTTCTTCTATTAGAACATCCTGTGGGGTTGGCCTAGGATAGTAATACTTCCTTTGTGTAGGCTTATTAGCAAATTTTTCAAGTTTTTTGATTTCATCATCATTTTTTCTTGATAATTATCTCTATTTATGGAATCTGAAAATTCTTCAGTTAAAGTATTGATTTTAAATTTGAAAATTTGTCATTTAAATTTTTTAATTTTTGTCAAGTAATTCTTCTATTTCAGTATTGGATTTTAATTTAAAATCTTTTATTTCAGGCGGAGGTTGTATAGACGGAGTGGCTATAGTACCTTTCTCTTCTCTTTATGAGAGAATTTTAGATTTTTTATTTGGGATATTAATTCTTTATTCTATCATTTATAGAATTTATTGTTCTCCTAAAACAATTAAGCATATGTTTGTATAATTTTGTTGTTTAAACATATTATTTATGTGAGCTATTGTTACTGGTATGTATTTTTCTTTATTAATTTTTGAAAAGCTTGATAGTATCTTATTTCACTATCTTTTTCTATTTTAAATGATTGATGAGGAGGAAAAGTAGTTTTTAAAATTTTTCCATTTATATTGTATTCTCTTTGTATAACAGAAATCATACTATTAGTATACTTATTTATAAACCATGGAACAAAAGGTTTGATTGCATTTTCTTCACTAAGTTCTTTATAACAAACTTCTTGAAACATATTTGTATCTTGGTCATCAAAATTTTGAAAAACCAATTTCTAAATAATTTCCATTGTTCTCGATTAAATTCTTCACTAATTATTCTTCTTGCCAATGATCCTTGGCTAAAATTTATTTTTTCTACTTGATTCATCATATCTAAAAATTCATTTCTGACTCGTTAATTCCGGTTCATTAGGCTTATAACACCTCTTACTATATTATCAGAATTGATTATTATTCTTCTACCCTATTTTCAGGTAATTCTTTTCTTATCTGAGAAGTAGAAGCTCTAGACGGACTTCTAACAGTATATCCTAAAGGAGATATATGAAAATTTGATGTTCTAGAGGACACAGATCTAGATATTCTAGGTCTAATCTTATCAAATTGTATCTGACTGATCCTTCAGATGTTTGAATAATATCTATTGGATTATTATCAATAATTGTTGTTTTGGCGTACAATTATTTAGTATCCAACTATCAGGAAATTCAATTTCTTCCCACTTTATTTTCTTCTAGTGGTAATATTTGATTTTCCAAAATTAGTTTCTATTATTATTGTTTCATTTAATGGTTTATCTACCATCTTACACTGAGGATTTAGTGTAAATAACGGTTTATAGTATATTCTATAACATATACAGATCACTTCTGACCCTGGAATATAATTATATCCATGAGTCTTAACATTTAATGTTAAAGCATCGGTTATATTAACATCAGTTAATGATAATTGTAGATTTGGGTAAACGTTAAAATAAAACTGGACCCTGTGATAGGCTAGATTTGTACACCCGTATATTCTTTTAAAAAGAAAATAAAAGAAGGAGAAAGAAAAGAAGGAAAAAGAGAAAGAAACAAAAATCAACCAAGTGAAGGGGCCAAAAGTGCCAATATGCAAAGTTTATATTTATTTGGCACAAAAGGTGGTATGGCCGCCCACCCTTGTTTCACATCATTACCTTCTTCGGACATTTCAGAGAGAGAAAGCAGAATTCGAGTTTTAGAAAGAGAAAGAAGGAGAATTCGAAGTTTTTGGTAAGAAATCTCGAATTCTTGAAGTTTAGATGATTCTAGAACCGTATGTGAGCTTATAAATGTGTCTTGTGTGTTCGGGTGGTGTGGTGTGTGTGTTCTAGGTGTTAGAACAGTTGAGGAGGCTCAGGTGAAGAGTGTGACATTTGAAGAAGGCAACAAAGGTGAGTTCTAGACCCCTTTTTACTGATTTTTAAACGTTTTGGGCTGGAATGCATATATATGTTTCTATAAAATTTATGCTGATACCCGTATGAACTGAATGTATGCATGTTTATGTTTATGCTAGATTTATGCCTAGAATCATGTGTATATGTTTAGAATTAGGCATTATGATGTTTGGGACTTGGAAACATGAACAGGTTACTAATATTTGAAATGGACTTAGAAAACTTTTACAGGCTGATGAGCCCACTAGTGGTCATACGACCAACAGTGTGGTCGTATGACCAGGATTTTATTTTCTAAGTGTTAAGGCCCAATAGGACTCATGCGACCAACAGTGTGGTCGTATGACCAGGAATATTTGCCTAAGTGTTGAAATTGGTAGGCCTCATACGACCAACAGTGTGGTCGTATGACCAGGTGATAAAGTTCTAAGTATTGGAAAAGTCCAATAGGACTCAAACGACCAACATGGTCGTATGAATATGTGAAGTTTTCTAAGTATGGACTCATACGACCAACAGTGGTCGTATGATCCAAATATTCCCAAGTCCAGGGATGGTCGACCACCAGTGGTCATACGACCAACAGTGTGGTCGTATGACCAGTTGATAAATCTGTGTTAAGTGAAAAGTCCAGCAGTGCCATATGGCTAACAGGGCTCATACGCCCAGAGGGCTTATACGCCAATAGGCTAAAACGCCTAAACACTTAGAAATTTTCAGGAATTTCAGTAAGTCCGTAGTTCGAGGTTTGACCAGGGTTGACTAGGTTTAATAAATGATGATGTCTCATGCATATAATGATGAGTATGATTAACCCTATTGTACTAATTATATATATAGTTATTGTTAACAATATTATTAAAATATTGTTAAGTATGGTATGATATGATGATGCCGTATGATGATGAATGTAAATGAATATGTATGATGTGTGTATGTTCCTTGTGTTGTGTATGCTTATCTTTTCTGAAACTTTACGAATAACGAGAAATGATTAATGAGTATTGTATCGTAAAGTGAAAGATAATGAAAGAGGAACATGATGATGAATGCATGTATTACGAATGAACGAAAAGAAGAATGATGATGAATACATGCATTAATGAACGAACGAATTATGTCTTGCAAGCATTGAATAACGCGATTGGTCCTTCTATGTGATGACCAGGTCTGGTACCTCTACCGCTTACCTCTAGTACCGTGGCATACCGGCATACGTTTTGTTGTTCATATGTTGACTTCGGCCCGGTAGCTATAACTTTCGGGGTGTAGCCTATGGTATTGGTACAATTCACCTTTCATGTGTGCAAGTAAGTATGAACGGGATTCCTTGTCATTCGACCACAGTAATCATAGCCAAGTGCTATGAAGTGGGTAAAGCCTGACATCCATACGAGAAGTTTAAGATAACGATGAATAACGAATGATGAAGTAATAACGAATATTATCTCTATGTATATGATGTATGAACGCATGCACGAAAGGATACTTTTTAATAAGTAAAAGTATGTTTTATTACACAACTAGAACTCACTCAGCAACGCTGACTTTATGTATTTTCCGTTGGCATGGTAGTGTTGCTGAGGATGGCACGAGGCGGCTACTCAGCTCTTTTGGGATGGCATTCTTTTGTTAATGTTTTGTATTGTAATGCAAACAAATGATATTTTGTAACAGGTGTTGTATTACTTTGCAAAAGCATTTATAGTAAATTTAAAGTTTCCGCTGCAAGTTTTTATTAAGTTATATGAAATGTATGTTTTATGGGTAATGACGACCAACCGTAAGGTGCCCGGGAACGGGGCCTTACAAGTTGGTATCAGAGCCAAAGTTACATGAAATGGGTAATTTTTAAAACAAACCTAAAACTTAAACTGAAATGGGAAGGGAAAATGGGAATGCCATCTGAGTAGCTGCGTGCCATCATTATTTTTCTGAAAGTTAATCAGTGTTACGTGCGCATGTTATGTGTTTTATGTGTACTGTTAGACTTAGATACTAATGTAGTCAGACAGGTAATGCTTGGGGTGTGAAGAGTAGAGTAAGTAGCTAACACAACTGGCCACTGTAATTAGGGACTTACTATACTTGACATAACTGAGCTATTTCCTTGAATGACCGTGTTGGTGTTTAAATCTTTCAGTGTGATAGAAGATGTCGGTGGTAGATCATCTAAAGCCCCAATGGTGGAGGCAGTGGCGGAAGTGGTGTGGAACCACGAGCCACAAGAGTTAGGCCTAGAAAAGAGAAGAAGGTTCCCGAAGAACCTAATACTACTCCCTCGGGGGAGTGGATGAGATGATAATGTGAGAGCCTCGGTGAAAGAGACGGTGATCGAGAGGTGCACCAAGTCATGCAGACGATCTTACCGTCTGTAGTGACTGAAGTGATAAAGCAGTACGTGAAGACGATAGACGAGGGAGAATCGTTCCTCAGAAGACAGCAACAGACAGAAGCCAAACAGTATTATCTGATGAATGAAGAGGAAGAGAAGAAGAACAGTTACGGAGACCGCCCGGGGTTGTACTACGGGGCATTCATGAGGTGCACAACCCCCAACTTTTGATGGGTCTGGTACTGCTATTGATGCTCACCAATGGGTGATGGAATGGAAGCTGTCCTTCGATATTAGTGATTGCCAGGAGGACAAGAAGGTGAAGTTTGCTACCCACTCTTTTACAGGGCGGCTTATGCTGGTGGAAAAATATGTTCAAGCCGAGGGTAGCAGCTATAGGGAAGATGAAGTGGGCTGAGTTGAAAAGGCTGGGATCGAGGAATTCAGTCCTCGTCGGGAAATGGATAGATAGAGAGAGAGTTCCTGCAGTTGAGGCAGGGACGATGACCCCCCAACAATATACCACCAAGTTTAACGAATTGGCGTTGTTGTGCGTAGCAGGTGACGCCGTGTCACGAAAGATCAACCGGTATATTTCAAGACTGCCGCTGAAATTCGTTGGCACTTGATTTCTGCTCGACCAAGCACTTTCAGGTCGGCAGTGGATTTGGCGGGAAGGTTATTCGATGAACGTGCTGCTTTGGTGAAGGCTGAGGAAGCAAGAAAGGAAGTGAGAGAAGAACTGGCAGGGAAGAGATTTGGTCGGGGTGATACTCGACAAACAACAAGAAAGCAAGGTGGATGACCGCCGAGTGGTCGTGTCTGGAGCTGGGGTGAGGAAGTGTGGTAATGTGGAAAGGACACTCAGGGGAGTGCAAGTGGTATACAACATCTGCTTCAAGTGTGGGAGGACTGGGCATATGGCCAAGATTGTCGGATGGGCAAGTGCTTTAACTGTGGGGAAGTGGTCATATGAGCAGAGATTGCAAGAAGCCGAGGGCTGAGGGCTCGGGGGAGAGAAGACGGGAGGAAAGCACCAAAGGCAAGGCTAGGGCTTTCACCATGACGCAGGAAGGCTAGGACGGACCCCGATGTGTGTCAGGTACGTTTCTAGTAAACCAAACTCTTGCTTCTGCGATATTTGACTCTGGTGCTAGTAGAAGTTTCATTTCTGCTACTTTCTGTGCTAAATTGCCTGTTAGTAGCAAAAGCATTAGTGAGCCTTTTTATGTAGAAACTGCAATTGGTAAGTCCACTAGAGTTACTGATTGATAGAGGACGTACCATAGAATTAAGGTCATAGTTTGCTGCCAAGTTACATGTGAGCCTCTAGGAGGATTTGATGTAGTGTTAGGGATGGACTGGTTAGCAACCTACGAAGCGAATATCGTGTGCCGAAAAGATGATTAGACTGACGCGACCGACGGAAGTCCGGTGACAATTTATGGCGATCGAGTTTACGACGATTCCGAAGGTGATCTCGATGGCGGTGGCGGGAAGTGTATGAGGCGCGGATGTAGCGCCTACTTATGTTATGTAAAGAATGTAAGACGCCAACACCACAGCTATGGCGATGTGCCAGTGGTGGTGTGACTTTCCAGACGTGTTTCCCGAAGACTTATCGGATTGCCACCTGACCGAGAGATCGAATTCCAGATCGACCTGATACCGGGTGCCCAACCTGTCGCAAAAGCACCGTATCGCTTGGCTCCGACGGAGATGAAGAGTTGATGGAACAGTTGCAGGAGCTGCTGGATAAGGGGTTTATCCGACCGAGTATCTCACCTTTGGGTGCTCCGGTTCTGTTCGTAAAGAAGAAGGATGGTAGTATAGGATGTGCATCGACTACCGCGAGCTGAATAAGCTGACGGTGAAGAACAGATACCCCCTACCGAGGATCGATGACTTGTTTGATCAACTTCAGGGTGCCAGTTGGTTTCAAGGATAGATCTTCGATCGGTTACCATCAACTAAAGGTGAAGGAACAAGATATCCCTAAAACAGCCTTTCGTACGCGCTATGGTCCACTACGAGTTTCTTGTCATGTCCTTGGGTTGACCAATGCGCCGGCTGCTTTTATGGATTTGATGAACCGAGTGTGCCGACCAATGTTGGATAAATCAGTAATTGTATTCATCGATGATATTGGATTTATTCAAGAAGTGAAAAAGAGCATGCCGGGCATATTCGGGAAGTTTGGAAACGTTGAGAAGGGAGAAATTGTACGCCAAGTCTCCAAGTGCGCCTTTTGGTACGCGAGGTGCAATTTCCTGGGTCACGTAGTGAATGCAGAAGGAATAATGGTGGACCGCAAAGGTTGAGGCTGTGATGCAATGGAAATCACCAAGGACGCCATCCGAGATTCGTAGCTTCTTGGGATTGGCGGGCTATTATAGAAGATTTATCAAGACTTTTCAAAGATCGCCTCACCTTTGACAAAATTGACTCGTAAGGACGTGAAATTCGTGTGGGGTCGAGAGCAGGAGAGGCTTTTGAGGAGTTGAAGGCAAGACTAACACAAGCTCCTGTCTTGACTTTGCCTGAGGGAAGTGAAGACTTAGTGGTCTATTCGGATGCATCTATATTCGGGCTAGGTTTGTGTGTGGATGCAACGTGGAAGGTGATAGCCTTACCTCATCTCGACAGCTGAAGACCCACGAAGTCCCTATCCCACCACGATCTTAATTTAGCCGCGGTGGTTTTTTGCGTTGAAGATTTGGCGGCACTATCTATACGGGACAAAGGCACTATCTTCACAGACCACAAAAGCTTGAAGTATTTCTTCTTCCAGAAGGATTAAACATGAGGCAAAGGCGATGGTTGAGCTCATAAAGGATTATGACTGCGAAATCCATT
Source organism: Flaveria linearis (assembly GCA_024085815.1). Taxonomy (NCBI): domain Eukaryota; kingdom Viridiplantae; phylum Streptophyta; class Magnoliopsida; order Asterales; family Asteraceae; genus Flaveria; species Flaveria linearis. Next base: position 52,345 of record JABSNV010000294.1, on the reverse strand, counting down.
ACCATCCGGGCAAGCCATTGGGGGCTGATGCCCTTAGCCGAAAAGAAAGACCTGAGCCGATTCGGGTGAAGGCTTATCAGCTGATCATGACCCCCGATGTGATGACACGGTTAGGATTTCAAGACGAGGCTTTGAAAGAAGATCGTCTTAACTCCGAAAGGATGAGAGGCCTAGTGACGGAATTGGGTGAGAACACTCTTGGTGTTAAGACCCGATTTTGCGAATGTGGATTCCTCGATACGGGAATCTACGTAGTAGAATCATGGACGAGGCCCATAACCCGATACTCCATTCACCCCGGGTGTACCACGATATGAAGAAGGATTACTGGTGGCCGGGTATGAAACGTGACGTAGTGGAGTACGTGAGTAAGTGCCTGACTTGTTTACAAGTGAAGGCGGAACACCAGAAGCCTTACGGGAAGATCCAACCGTTGGATATACCCGAGTGGAAGTGGGAGCACATCACCATGGACTTCATCACGAAGTTACCACGTACCCCAAAAGGGTATGATGCCATATGGGTGATAGTTGACCGCTTGACAAAGAGTGCCCACTTCTACCGATCCGCGAAACGTACTCATCCGAGAGATTGGCGGATCTATTCATCAAGAAATTGTAGCTCGTCATGGTGTGCCGGTGTCTATTGTATCTGATCGCGACACCGGTTTTACCTCCAAGTTTTGGAAGAGATTTCACGATGCAATGGGGACGAGACTACACATTAGTACAGCATATCACCCTCAGACGGACGGTCAGTCTGAGAAGACGATCCAAACACTCGAAGACATGCTTCGGGCGTGCGTGATCGATTTTGGAGGAAGTTGGGATGACCACCTGCCGTTAGCAGAATTCTCGTACAACATAGTTATCACGCCAGCATTGGCATGCCACCTTACGAGATGCTATACGGGAGGAGGTGTAGGACGCCCGTATGTTGGGGAGACATTGGGCAGAAAGAATTGGGAGGTTTGAGGTGATTGAAGCAACGACTGAGAAATTAGAAAAGATCAAAGCCTTCATGAAGGCGGCGAAAGATAGGCAAAAGTCGTATGCTGACAAGAGGCGAAGACCGATTGAGTTTAAGGTTGGTGACCGAGTCATGTTGAAGGTCTCGCCCTGGAAGGGGATCATTAGATTCAGGAAACGGTAAGCTAAGCCCGAGATACATAGGACCTTTCCGAATTATCGCACGAGTAGGAGAGGTGGCCTATCGACTTGAATTGCCAGATGAGTTAAGTGGAATTCATCCCACATTCCATGTATCCCATCTGAGGAAGTGCTTAGCTGATGAAGACATGATTGTTCCACTGGAGGATATTGAAGTAGACGAACGTCTCAACTACGTGGAGCAACCATGGCAATCATTGACCGTAAAGAAAAGAGTTGAGGAATAAAGTGGTTCCTCTTGTGCGTGTACAGTGGAAGCACAGGAAGGGATCCGAATCTACGTGGGAGACTGAAGAAGAGATGAGACAGCACTACCCACAGCTGTTTGAAGAATAACAGGTTTCGGGGACGAAACCTATATAAGGGGGTGGACTTGTAACACCCGTATATTCTTTTAAAAGAAATAAAAGAAGGAGAAAGAAAAAGAAGGAAAAAGAGAAAGAAACAAAAGTCAACCAAAGTGAAGGGGCCAAAAGTGCCAAATATGCAAAGTTTATATTTATTTTGGCACAAAAAGGTGGTATGGCCGCCCACCCTTGTTTCACATCATTACCTTCTTCGGACATTTCAGAGAGAGAAAGCAGAATTCGAGTTTTAGAAAGAGAAAGAAGGAGAATTCGAAGTTTTTGGTAAGAAATCTCGAATTCTTGAAGTTTAGATGATTCTAGAACCGTATGTGAGCTTATAAATGTGTCTTGTGTGTTCGGGTGGTGTGGTGTGTGTGTTCTAGGTGTTAGAACAGTTGAGGAGGCTCAGGTGAAGAGTGTGACATTTGAAGAAGGCAACAAAGGTGAGTTCTAGACCCCTTTTTACTGATTTTTAAACGTTTTGGGGCTGGAATGCATATATATGTTTCTATAAAATTTATGCTGATACCCGTATGAACTGAATGTATGCATGTTTATGTTTATGCTAGATTTATGCCTAGAATCATGTGTATATGTTTAGAATTAGGCATTATGATGTTTGGGACTTGGAAACATGAACAGGTTACTAATATGTTTGAAAATGGGACTTAGAATAAACTTTTACAGGCTGATGAGCCCACTAGTGGTCCATACGACCAACAGTGTGGTCGTATGACCAGGATTTTATTTTCTAAGTGTTAAGGCCAATAGGACTCATGCGACCAACAGTGTGGTCGTATGACCAGGATATTTGCCTAAGTGTTGAATTGGTAGGCCTCATACGACCAACAGTGTGGTCGTATGACCAGGTGATAAAGTTCTAAGTATTGGAAAAGTCCAATAGACTCAAACGACCAACAGTGGTCGTATGAATATGTGAAGTTTTCTAAGTATGGACTCATACGACCAACAGTGGTCGTATGATCCAAATATATTCCCAAGTCCAGGGATGGTACGACCACCAGTGGTCATATGACCAACAGTGTGGTCGTATGACCAGTTGATAAATCTGTGTTAAGTGAAAAGTCCAGCAGTGCTCATACGGCTAACAGGCTCATACGCCCAGAGGGCTTATACGCCCAATAGGGCTAAAACGCCTAAACACTTAGAAATTTTCAGGAATTTCCAGTAAGTCCGTAGTTCGAGGTTTGACCAGGGTTGACTAGGTTAATAAATGATGATGTCTCATGCATATAATGATGAGTATGATTAACCCTAATTGTTACTAATATTATTATTAGTATATTATTGTTAACAATATTATTAAAATATGTTAAGTATGGTATGATATGATGATGCTACGTATGATGATGAATGTAAGATGAATAGTATGATGTGTGTATGTTCCTTGTGATTGTGTATGCTTATCTTTCTGAAACTTTACGAATAACGAGAAATGAATTAATGAAGTATTATGTATCGTAAAGTGAAAGATAATGAAAGAGGAACATGATGATGAATGCATGTATTAACGAATGAACGAAAGAAGAATGATGATGAATACATGCATTAATGAACGAACGAATTATGTCTTGCAAGCATTGAATAACGCGATTGGTCCTTCTATGTGATTGACCATGGTCATGGTACCTCTACCGCTTACCTCTAGTACCGTGGCATACTTTTGTTGTTCATATGTTGACTTCGGCCCGGTAGCTAATAACGTTCGGGGTGTAGCCTATGGTATTGGTACAATTCACCTTTCAATGTGTGCAAGTAAGTATGAACGGGATTCTTGTCATTCGACCACAGTAATCATAGCCAAGTGCTATGAAGTGGGTAAAGCCTGACAGAATCCATACGAGAAGTTAAAGATAACGATGAATAACGAATGATGAAGATAATAACGAATATTATCTCTATGTACGTATGATGTATGAACGCATGCACGAAAGGATACTTTTAAATAAGTAAAAGTATGGTTTATTACAAAACTAGAACTCACTCAGCAACGCTGACTTTTATGTATTTTCCAGTTGGCAGGTAGTGTTGCTGAGGATGGCACGAGGCGGCTACTCAGCTCTTTTGGGATGGCATTCTTTTGTTAATGTTTTTGTATTGTAATGCAAACAAATGATATTTTGTAACAGGTGTTGTATTACTTTGCAAAAGCATTTATAGTAAAATTTAAAGTTTCCGCTGCATAGTTTTTATTAAGTTATATGAAATGTATGTTTTATGGGTAATGACGACCAACCGTAAGGTGCCCGGGAACGGGGCCTTACAAGATTGAACTATCCCTATTAAGGATTGCTTATAATCTAAATTTCTACCATCTCTTAAAGCTGCTATAAAGCTTTCTGGCAAACCTTCTAAAGTTAAAGGCTTAAATGCTATTTGCACTACTCCAATATGAATAAATTTATATCTATCTTTTTTATATCTTACTAACTCTTTATTATTTAAGAGTTTTATCATCATATCCTCTTTATTAAGAGCAATTGTTTCTTCAGTAGTTTTAACTACTTGCTTTAAACCAATTTTTTCAAAAGTTCCAAGCTTATAAACTTGTTTGTAATCTATTTTTGGAATTGTCCATTTATTCAATAATTCTAAATTGTGAGGAATATCATATTCTTCCTCAATATTGTTTTTAACAGTATCTTTATTTTCTATGATATTCATTTTGTTTAAAACAAATCAATGTTGAACTTCCCCATAATAAAGTTTATTTACCATGATTATATTTATTCACATGGTTATATTTATTCACATGGCTCTGATACCACAAGGCAGGATCCTTGTGGGAAAATTAAAATAAAAACCCAAAATTAAACAGATATTTTATAAAACATTTAAATTACAAACTTAGAATCTGAAAGTAAAAACCCTTAAACATGTCCGAATCCTCAGACCTTGGTAAATTTTTACATATACATGCCATAATTCGACCACTATGGAAAACTTGCCGTTTGAAAGGCGTTTGATTAAGCCGTTTGAAAGGCGTTTGATTAAGCCTTTCAAACGCCTTTCAAACCCGTTTTATTAAGCCGTTTGAAAGGCGTTCCAAAGGGCACAGGCCTGTACTGATCTTATGCTAAGAAACTGCCAGTTGATGTATATGTAAAAATTTACCAAGGTCTGAGGATTCGGACATGTTTAAGGGTTTTTACTTTCAGATTCTAAGTTTGTAATTTAAATGTTTTATAAAATATCTGTTTAATTTTGTGTTTTTATTTTAATTTTCCCACAAGGATCCTGCCTTGTGGTATCAGAGCCATGTGAATAAATATAACCATGTGAATAAATATAATCATGGTAAATAAACTTTATTATGGGGAAGTTCAACATTGATTTGTTTTAAACCAAAATGAATATCATAGAAAATAAAGATACTGTTAAAAACAATATTGAGGAAGAATATGATATTCCTCACAATTTAGAATTATTGAATAAATGGACAATTCCAAAAATAGATTACAAACAAGTTTATAAGCTTGGAACTTTTGAAAAATTGGTTTAAAGCAAGTAGTTAAAACTACTGAAGAAACAATTGCTCTTAATAAAGAGGATATGATAATAAAACTCTTAAATAATAAAGAGTTAGTAAGATATAAAAAAGATAGATATAAATTTATTCATATTGGAGTAGTGCAAATAGCATTTAAGCCTTTAACTTTAGAAGGTTTGCCAGAAAGCTTTATAGCAGCTTTAAGAGATGGTAGAAATTTAGATTATAAGCAATCCTTAATAGGATAGTTCAATCTTGTAAGGCCCCGTTCCCGGGCACCTTACGGTTGGTCGTCATTACCCATAAAACATACATTTCATATAACTTAATAAAAACTATGCAGCGGAAACTTTAAATTTTACTATAAATGCTTTTGCAAAGTAATACAACACCTGTTACAAAATATCATTTGTTTGCATTACAATACAAAACATTAACAAAAGAATGCCATCCCAAAAGAGCTGAGTAGCCGCCTCGTGCCATCCTCAGCAACACTACCTGCCAACTGGAAAATACATAAAAGTCAGCGTTGCTGAGTGAGTTCTAGTTTTGTAATAAAACATACTTTTACTTATTTAAAAGTATCCTTTCGTGCATGCGTTCATACATCATACGTACATAGAGATAATATTCGTTATTATCTTCATCATTCGTTATTCATCGTTATCTTTAACTTCTCGTATGGATTCTGTCAGGCTTTACCCACTTCATAGCACTTGGCTATGATTACTGTGGTCGAATGACAAGAATCCCGTTCATACTTACTTGCACACATTGAAAGGTGAATTGTACCAATACCATAGGCTACACCCCGAACGTTATTAGCTACCGGGCCGAAGTCAACATATGAACAACAAAACGTATGCCACGGTACTAGAGGTAAGCGGTAGAGGTACCATGACCATGGTCAATCACATAGAAGGACCAATCGCGTTATTCAATGCTTGCAAGACATAATTCGTTCGTTCATTAATGCATGTATTCATCATCATTCTTCTTTTCGTTCATTCGTTAATACATGCATTCATCATCATGTTCCTCTTTCATTATCTTTCACTTTACGATACATAATACTTCATTAATTCATTTCTCGTTATTCGTAAAGTTTCAGAAAGATAAGCATACACAATCACAAGGAACATACACACATCATACATATTCATCTTACATTCATCATCATACGTAGCATCATCATATCATACCATACTTAACAATATTTTAATAATATTGTTAACAATAATATACTAATAATAATATTAGTAACAATTAGGGTTAATCATACTCATCATTATATGCATGAGACATCATCATTTATTAACCCTAGTCAACCCTGGTCAAACCTCGAACTACGGACTTACTGGAAATTCCTGAAAATTTCTAAGTGTTTAGGCGTTTTAGCCCTATTGGGCGTATAAGCCCTCTGGGCGTATGAGCCCTGTTAGCCGTATGAGCACTGCTGGACTTTTCACTTAACACAGATTTATCAACTGGTCATACGACCACACTGTTGGTCGTATGACCACTGGTGGTCGTACCATCCCTGGACTTGGGAATATATTTGGATCATACGACCACTGTTGGTCGTATGAGTCCATACTTAGAAAACTTCACATATTCATACGACCACTGTTGGTCGTTTGAGTCCTATTGGACTTTTCCAATACTTAGAACTTTATCACCTGGTCATACGACCACACTGTTGGTCGTATGAGGCCTACCAATTTCAACACTTAGGCAAATATCCTGGTCATACGACCACACTGTTGGTCGCATGAGTCCTATTGGGCCTTAACACTTAGAAAATAAAATCCTGGTCATACGACCACACTGTTGGTCGTATGACCACTAGTGGGCTCATCAGCCTGTAAAAGTTTATTCTAAGTCCCATTTTCAAACATATTAGTAACCTGTTCATGTTTCCAAGTCCCAAACATCATAATGCCTAATTCTAAACATATACACATGATTCTAGGCATAAATCTAGCATAAACATAAACATGCATACATTCAGTTCATACGGGTATCAGCATAAATTTTATAGAAACATATATATGCATTTCCAGCCCCAAAACGTTTAAAAATCAGTAAAAAGGGGTCTAGAACTCACCTTTGTTGCCTTCTTCAAATGTCACACTCTTCACCTGAGCCTCCTCAACTGTTCTAACACCTAGAACACACACACCACACCACCCGAACACACAAGACACATTTATAAGCTCACATACGGTTCTAGAATCATCTAAACTTCAAGAATTCGAGATTTCTTACCAAAACTTCGAATTCTCCTTCTTTCTCTTTCTAAAACTCGAATTCTGCTTTCTCTCTCTGAAATGTCCGAAGAAGGTAATGATGTGAAACAAGGGTGGGCGGCCATACCACCTTTTTGTGCCAAAATAAATATAAACTTTGCATATTTGGCACTTTTGGCCCCTTCACTTTGGTTGACTTTTGTTTCTTTCTCTTTTTCCTTCTTTTTCTTTCTCCTTCTTTTATTTTCTTTTTAAAAGAATATACGGGTGTTACAAGTCCACCCCCCTTATATAGGTTTCGTCCCCGAAACCTGTTATTCTTCAAACAGCTGTGGGTAGTGTTGTCTCATCTCTTCTTCAGTCTCCCACGTAGATTCGGATCCCTTCCTGTGCTTCCACTATACACGCACAAGAGGAACCACTTTATTCCTCAACCTCTTTTCTTTACGGTCAATGATTGCCACTGGTTGCTCCACGTAGTTGAGCCGTTCGTCTACTTCAATATCCTCCAGTGGAACAATCATGTCTTCATCAGCTAAGCACTTCCTCAGATGGGATACATGGAATGTGGGATGAATTCCACTTAACTCATCTGGCAATTCAAGTCGATAGGCCACCTCTCCTACTCGTGCGATAATTCGGAAAGGTCCTATGTATCTCGGGCTTAGCTTACCTCGTTTCCTGAATCTAATGATCCCCTTCCAGGGCAGACCTTCAACATGACTCGGTCACCAACCTTAAACTCAATCGGTCTTCGCCTCTTGTCAGCATACGACTTTTGCCTATCTTTCGCCGCCTTCATGAAGGCTTTGATCTTTTCTAATTTCTCAGTCGTTGCTTCAATCACCTCAACACCTCCCAATTCTTTCTGCCCAATGTCTCCCCAACATACGGGCGTCCTACACCTCCTCCCGTATAGCATCTCGTAAGGTGGCATGCCAATGCTGGCGTGATAACTATTGTTGTACGAGAATTCTGCTAACGGCAGGTGGTCATCCCAACTTCCTCCAAAATCGATCACGCACGCCCGAAGCATGTCTTCGAGTGTTTGGATCGTCTTCTCAGACTGACCGTCCGTCTGAGGGTGATATGCTGTACTAATGTGTAGTCTCGTCCCCATTGCATCGTGAAATCTCTTCCAAAACTTGGAGGTAAACCGGGTGTCGCGATCAGATACAATAGACACCGGCACACCATGACGAGCTACAATTTCTTTGATGAATAGATCCGCCAATCTCTCGGATGAGTACGTTTCGCGGATCGGTAGAAGTGGGCACTCTTTGTCAAGCGGTCAACTATCACCCATATGGCATCATACCCTTTTGGGGTACGTGGTAACTTCGTGATGAAGTCCATGGTGATGTGCTCCCACTTCCACTCGTATATCCAACGGTTGGATCTTCCCGTAAGGCTTCTGGTGTTCCGCCTTCACTTGTAAACAAGTCAGGCACTTACTCACGTACTCTACTACGTCACGTTTCATACCCGGCCACCAGTAATCCTTCTTCATATCGTGGTACATTTTGGTAGCACCGGGGTGAATGGAGTATCGGGTCTTATGGGCCTCGTCCATGATTCTACTACGTAGATCCCCGTATCGAGGAATCCACATTCGCCCAAATCGGGTCTTAACACCAAGAGTGTTCTCACCCAATTCCGTCACTAGGCCTCTCATCCTTTCGGAGTTAAGACGATCTTCTTTCAAAGCCTCGTCTTGAAACTCCTTAACCTGTGTCATCACATCGGGGGTCATGATCAGCTGATAAGCCTTCACCCGAATCGGCTCAGGTCTTTCTTTTCGGCTAAGGGCATCAGCCACCACATTGGCCTTGCCCGGATGGTAATGGATTTCGCAGTCATAATCCTTTATGAGCTCCAACCATCGCCTTTGCCTCATGTTTAAATCCTTCTGCTCGAAGAAATACTTCAAGCTTTTGTGGTCTATGAAGATAGTGCACTTTGTCCCGTATAGATAGTGCCGCCAAATCTTCAACGCAAAAACCACCGCGGCTAATTCTAGATCGTGTGTGGGATAGTTGACTTCGTGGGTCTTCAGCTGTCGAGATGCGTAGGCTATCACCTTTCCACGTTGCATCAACACACAACCTAGCCCAGAATAAGATGCATCCGAATAGACCACTAAGTCTTCACTTCCCTCAGGCAAAGTCAAGACAGGAGCTTGTGTTAGTCTTGCCTTCAACTCCTCAAAAGCCATCTCCTGCTCTCGACCCCACACGAATTTCACGTCCTTACGAGTCAATTTTGTCAAAGGTGAGGCGATCTTTGAAAAGTCTTGAATAAATCTTCTATAATAGCCCGCCAATCCCAAGAAGCTACGAATCTCGGATGGCGTCCTTGGTGATTTCCATTGCATCACAGCCTCAACCTTTGCTGGGTCCACCATTATTCCTTCTGCATTCACTACGTGACCCAGAAATTGCACCTCGCGTAACCAAAAGGCGCACTTGGAGAACTTGGCGTACAATTTCTCCCTTCTCAACGTTTCCAACACTTCCCGAATATGCCCGGCATGCTCTTTTTCACTTCTTGAATAAATCAGAATATCATCGATGAATACAATTACTGATTTATCCAACATTGGTCGGCACACTCGGTTCATCAAATCCATAAAAGCAGCCGGCGCATTGGTCAACCCAAAGACATGACAAGAAACTCGTAGTGACCATAGCGCGTACGAAAGGCTGTTTTAGGGATATCTTGTTCCTTCACCTTTAGTTGATGGTAACCCGATCGAAGATCTATCCTTGAAAACCAACTGGCACCCTGAAGTTGATCAAACAAGTCATCGATCCTCGGTAAGGGGTATCTGTTCTTCACCGTCAGCTTATTCAGCTCGCGGTAGTCGATGCACATCCTCATACTACCATCCTTCTTCTTTACGAACAGAACCGGAGCACCCCAAGGTGAGATACTCGGTCGGATAAACCCCTTATCCAGCAGCTCCTGCAACTGTTCCATCAACTCTTTCATCTCCGTCGGAGCCAAGCGATACGGTGCTTTTGCGACAGGTTGGGCACCCGGTATCAGGTCGATCTGGAATTCGATCTCTCGGTCAGGTGGCAATCCCGATAAGTCTTCGGGAAACACGTCTGGAAAGTCACACACCACTGGCACATCGTATAGCTGTGGTGTTGGCGTCTCTACATTCTTTACATAACATAAGTAGGCGCTACATCCGCGCCTCATACACTTTCCCGCCACCGCCATCGAGATCACCTTCGGAATCGTCGTAACTCGATCGCCATAAATTGTCACCGGACTTCCGTCGGTCGTCCTCAGTCTAATCATCTTCTTTCGGCACACGATATTCGCTTCGTAGGTTGCTAACCAGTCCATCCCTAACACTACATCAAATCCTCCTAGAGGCATCACATGTAACTTGGCAGCAAACCTATGACCTTCTAATTCTATGGTACAGTCCTCTATCACATCAGTAACTCTAGTGGACTTACCAATTGCAGTTTCTACATAAAAAGGCTCACTAATGCTTTTGCTACTAACAGGTAATTTAGCACAGAAAGTAGCAGAAATGAAACTCCTACTAGCACCAGAGTCAAATATCGCAGAAGCAAGAGTTTGGTTTACTAGAAACGTACCTGACACCACATCGGGGTCCGTCCTAGCCTCTTCCTGCGTCATGGTGAAAGCCCTAGCCTTTGCCTTTGGTGCTTCTCCTCCCGTCTTCTTCTCCCCGAGCCCTCAGCCCTCGGCTTCTTGCAATCTCTGCTCATATGACCACTTTCCCCACAGTTAAAGCACTTGCCCATCCGACAATCCTTGGCCATATGCCTAGTCCTCCCACACTTGAAGCAGATGTTGTATCCCCACTTGCACTCCCCTGAGTGCTCCTTTCCACACTTACCACACTTCCTCACCCCAGCTCCAGATACGACCACTCGGCGGTCATCCACCCTTGCTTTCTTGTTGTTTGTCGAAGTATCACCCCGACCAAATCTCTTCCCCTGCCAGTTCTTCTCTCCACTTCCTTTCTTGCTTCCCTCAGCCTTCACCAAAGCAGCACGTTCATCGAATAACCTTCCCGCCAAATCCACTGCCGACCTGAAAGTGCTTGGTCGAGCAGAAATCAAGTGCCAACGAATTTCAGCCGGCAGTACTTGAATATACCGGTTGATCTTTCGTGACACCGGCGTCACCTGCTCCGGCACCAACAACGCCAATTCATTAAACTTGGTGGTATATTGTTGGTGGGTCATCGTCCCTGCCTCCAACTGCAGGAACTCTCTCTCTATTCTATCCATTTCCCGACGAGGACTGAATTCCTCGATCACCAGCCTTTTCAACTCAGCCCACTTCATCTTCCCTATAGCTCTGCTACCCTCGGCTTGAACTATATTTTTCCACCAGCATAAAGCCGCCCCTGTAAAAGAGTGGGTAGCAAACTTCACCTTCTTGTCCTCCTGGCAATCACTAATATCGAGGACAGCTTCCATTTCCATCACCCATTGGTGAGCATCAATAGCAGTACCAGACCCATCAAAAGTTGGGGGTTTGCACCTCATGAATGCCCCGTAGTTACAACCCCGGGCGGTCTCCCTTAACTGTTCTTCTTCCTCTTCCTCTTCATCATCAGATAATACTGTTTCTGCTTCTGTCTGTTGCTGTCTTCCTGAGGACCGATTCCTCCCTCGTCTATCGTCTTCACGTACTGCCTTTATCACTTCAGTCACTACAGACGGTAAGATCGTCTGCATGACTTGGTGCACCTCCTCGATCACCGTCTCTTTCACCGAGGCTCTCACATTATCACTCTCATCCACTCCCCCCGAGGGAGTAGTATTAGGTTCTTCGGGAACCTTCTTCTCTTTTCTAGGCCTACCTCTTGTGGCTCGTGGTTCCACACCACTTCCGCCACTGCCTCCACCAATTGGGGCTTTAGATGATCTACCACCGACCATCTTCTATCACACTGAAAGATTTAAACACCAACACGGTCATTCAAGGAAATAGCTCAGTTTATGTCAAGTATAGTAAGTCCCTAATTACAGTGGCCAGTTGTGATTAGCCACTTACTCTACTCTTCACACCCCGAGCATTACCTGTCCTGACTACATTAGTATCTAAGTCTAACAGTACACATAAACACATAACATGCGCACGTAACACTGATTAACTTTCAAGAAAATACCTGATGGCACGCAGCTACTCAGATGGCATTCCCATTTTCCCTGTCCCATTCTCAGTTTAAGTTTTAGGTTTGTTTTAAAAATTTACCCATTTCACTTAAACTTTGGCTCTGATACCAACTTGTAAGGCCCCGTTCCCGGGCACCTTACGGTTGGTCGTCATTACCCATAAAACATACATTTCATATAACTTAATAAAAACTATGCAGCGGAAACTTTAAATTTACTATAAATGCTTTTGCAAAGTAATACAACACCTGTTACAAAATATCATTTGTTTGCATTACAATACAAAAACATTAACAAAAGAATGCCATCCCAAAAGAGCTGAGTAGCCGCCTCGTGCCATCCTCAGCAACACTACCTGCCAACTGGAAAATACATAAAAGTCAGCGTTGCTGAGTGAGTTCTAGTTTTGTAATAAAACATACTTTTACTTATTTAAAAGTATCCTTTCGTGCATGCGTTCATACATCATACGTACATAGAGATAATATTCGTTATTATCTTCATCATTCGTTATTCATCGTTATCTTTAACTTCTCGTATGGATTCTGTCAGGCTTTACCCACTTCATAGCACTTGGCTATGATTACTGTGGTCGAATGACAAGAATCTCGTTCATACTTACTTGCACACATTGAAAGGTGAATTGTACCAATACCATAGGCTACACCCCCGAACGTTATTAGCTACCGGGCCGAAGTCAACATATGAACAACAAAACGTATGCCACGGTACTAGAGGTAAGCGGTAGAGGTACCATGACCATGGTCAATCACATAGAAGGACCAATCGCGCTATTCAATGCTTGCAAGACATAATTCGTTCGTTCATTAATGCATGTATTCATCATCATTCTTCTTTTCGTTCATTCGTTAATACATGCATTCATCATCATGTTCCTCTTTCATTATCTTTCACTTTACGATACATAATACTTCATTAATTCATTTCTCGTTATTCGTAAAGTTTCAGAAAGATAAGCATACACAATCACAAGGAACATACACACATCATACATATTCATCTTACATTCATCATCATACGTAGCATCATCATATCATACCATACTTAACATATTTTAATAATATTGTTTAACAATAATATACTAATAATAATATTAGTAACAATTAGGGTTAATCATAATCATCATTATATGCATGAGACATCATCATTTATTAACCCTAGTCAACCCTGGTCAAACCTCGAACTACGGACTTACTGGAAATTCCTGAAAATTTCTAAGTGTTTAGGCGTTTTAGCCCTATTGGGCGTATAAGCCCTCTGGGCGTATGAGCCCTGTTAGCCGTATGAGCACTGCTGGACTTTTCACTTAACACAGATTTATCAACTGGTCATACGACCACACTGTTGGTCGTATGACCACTGGTGGTCGTACCATCCCTGGACTTGGGGATATATTTGGATCATACGACCACTGTTGGTCGTATGAGTCCATACTTAGAAAACTTCACATATTCATACGACCACTGTTGGTCGTTTGAGTCCTATTGGACTTTTCCAATACTTAGAACTTTATCACCTGGTCATACGACCACACTGTTGGTCGTATGAGGCCTACCAATTTCAACACTTAGGCAAATATCCTGGTCATACGACCACACTGTTGGTCGCATGAGTCCTATTGGGCCTTAACACTTAGAAAATAAAATCCTGGTCATACGACCACACTGTTGGTCGTATGACCACTAGTGGGCTCATCAGCCTGTAAAGTTTATTCTAAGTCCCATTTTCAAACATATTAGTAACCTGTTCATGTTTCCAAGTCCCAAACATCATAATGCCTAATTCTAAACATATACACATGATTCTAGGCATAAATCTAGCATAAACATAAACATGCATACATTCAGTTCGTACGGGTATCAGCATAAATTTTATAGAAACATATATATGCATTTCCAGCCCCAAAACGTTTAAAAATCAGTAAAAAGGGGTCTAGAACTCACCTTTGTTGCCTTCTTCAAATGTCACACTCTTCACCTGAGCCTCCTCAACTGTTCTAACACCTAGAACACACACACCACACCACCCGAACACACAAGACACATTTATAAGCTCACATACGGTTCTAGAATCATCTAAACTTCAAGAATTCGAGATTTCTTACCAAAAACTTCGAATTCTCCTTCTTTCTCTTTCTAAAACTCGAATTCTGCTTTCTCTCTCTGAAATGTCCGAAGAAGGTAATGATGTGAAACAAGGGTGGGCGGCCATACCACCTTTTTGTGCCAAATAAATATAAACTTTGCATATTTGGCACTTTTGGCCCCTTCACTTTGGTTGACTTTTGTTTCTTTCTCTTTTTTCCTTCTTTTTCTTTCTCCTTCTTTTATTTTCTTTTAAAAGAATATACGGGTGTTACACTTAAGGTATATGGCTTAAATCTTCAACAGCTATAGACGTCGAAGGTTTATCTTTCCCAATTATTTGAGAAGTAATTTTTTCCCTAATTTCATTATCTTCTATTGCTTTTAATAGATCTAATACATCATTAGAAATAACATTTATTTCCATATTCCTCAAATTGAGCTATAATTTGATAAATGTCTTCTTCATTATCTGTATCTGATTTACAACATTCTTTTCTTGTTTTACAAGGAAAACATTCATCATCTGAAGTTATTAAATCTTCTTCTTCTAATATATTTAATTCTTCATATGAAGAGTTTTCTGATTCTGAATTAGACTCAGAATTGATTAGAATTTTAGATAATGTATCTTTTAATTCTTTATCTTCATATTATTGAGTTTTTTCTTTACCCAGCAAGTTTTGCTTTATGGCCTGGACGACCATATTTTTTACATATTATATAAGGTTTATATGGTTTATAATCCCTTTTCTTTTAGATTTTCTTTCTTCTCTTTTTGTTTTCTTTTTTGTAATTTTTTATTCCTTTGAGAAGATATTAAATTCTTTTTATTATAATTTTCCCTGATTTCTTCCATACCAAATTGACTACAGAATTGTCCTAATTGTCTCTTTTCATTAAGAGAATGCTTCTTAATCTGTTGATTAAGCTTTATTTCATTGCATAAGGCTAATCCTTCCTGAATACAAGTTCCTATTAACTTGCCATAAGTATAATCTTCATAATTAATACTTACTTCTCCTTTCCTAAGGTTTTTCCTAACCCTTTCTGCAAATAAAGGAGGTAAACCGTCAATAAACTTAGATTTCCAATGAGTACTATTAGACTCTGGGAGTTCCATAACTCTACTTAAGAAAGTATCTTTATACCATCTAAATGATATAAGAGTTCTACATCTTAGATTTTGTAATAAAGTTCTTATATTCTCAGAATTATCTGACCATCTTCCTGTAAAATGATCAACAATATTAACTACCATGTATAAACTGCATTTGGAATTTGATTTCCATTTTCTTCTTTAATATCATTTAAAATATTGTGTTTATCTGCTTCAGACAAATAGTTATCCCACCAACCTTTAATTGACCAGTGAATCCTGCGATTATCATTTTAGCAATATTTTGATCATAATTACCATTACTTTTACAGATAGTACTATACATCATCATTCTATGTACAGTATCTGTAATCTGTTTATCAGTTTTGCCATCTATGTTCCATTCATAGATGTGTTTCCATGATACGAATTATTAACTATGTATTCTTGTTCTTCTATTAGAACATCCTGTGGGGTTGGCCTAGGATAGTAATACTTCCTTTGTGTAGGCTTATTAGCAAATTTTTCCAGCTTTTTGATTTCATCATCATTTTTTCTTGATAATTATCTCTATTTATGGAATCTGAAAATTCTTCAGTTAAAGTATTAATTTTTAAATTTGAAAATTTGTCATTTAAATTTTTTAATTTTTTGTCAGTAATTCTTCTATTTCAGTATTGGATTTTAATTTAAAATCTTTTATTTCAGGCGAGGTTGTATAGACGGAGTGGCTATAGTACCTTTCTCTTCTTCTTTATGAGAGAATTTTAAATTTTTTATCTGGGATATTAATTCATTTATTCTATCATTTGTAAGGCCCCGTTCCCGGGCACCTCACAGTTGGTCATTCATCGCACATAAAACGTTTTAGAACACATATTTACTCGCAGCGGAATTTAAAAACATTCATTAATAACAAAAACATGTCATTTATTTCATTACAACATTCTTTACATTTCAAAATACATTGACATGTCAAAATATGGATGCCAGCCTCAACAACTGAGTAGTCACCTCATGCCATCCTCAGCAACATACCTGCCAACTGGAAAATACATAAAACATCATACGTTCTTTTGTTAAAACATACTTTTCTTTGTTAAAACCGTTCTTTACTTCTTTCAAAACATACTATACTTTCGTAGATGAACACACATCATACGTACATGCACATAGATAATATCGTTATTATTTTCATCATTCATTCCTTAGCTTTCGTTCGGGCGTTTCTTACTTTCACTCATACGTTCGTTACATTCGTCTTTACGTACGTTACGTTCATTCTTACGTTCATTTCATTTATTAGTACGTTCATTACTTTCATGCATCCTCTATCTTTCACTTTTATCTAGGGCCAGTCAAACTTTACCCTCTTCATGGCACACAGCCATGATTACTGAGGTCAAGTGACATGGATCCCATTTCATACGTTATCATTGTGTTCCTCCGTTCATTTCTATCATTCGTTCGTTCTTTAACTTTCATTCGTTAAGCATGCAAATCTCTAAGGGTCACCTCCCTTCTCTGCCCTCGTGGTTCATACCCATGAGCCGACAAGGCATACTCTAACATACTGGTGCCCCTATGGCTCTCAGTCCATAGACCGACACTCTGTTACCTCTAGACCATGCAAGACTTTCTTTCATATTTCTCATTCTCATCTAGATCATGTCTCATGCAATATCCCCGACTCATGTCCGAAGACTAGCACAGCACCGGGATACGCGACAAAGATCCCGTACGAGTCAATCACAGAGATTGAACTCCATCCGAGTCTGTTGCAACACAAAGTCGCTCACCTCATAACTATGTTTGGCCTTATGCCACACCCCCGAAGTTAAACATAACTCGGGTAGCAACACCCCCACCGAAATGGGTATCATCACCCCCACCGAAATGGGTATCATCACCCCCACCGAAATGGGTAACTACACCCCCACCGAAGTGGGTAACTATGACATTCCACACCCCCACTATGTGGGTACCTACTATACACCGTGTACCACACCGAAGGTCATCTCAAGACTAGAACCTCTACGTGCACTCTTAAAGATTAGCTGAACCTCACGCGGTTGAGCTTGTGGCATTTAGGACCGTGCACTTTGGTACACTTCGCTTGCAAATCTCTCGCGTTTTCATTCGTTCATTAAGGATTCATTATCATTCACTTTACGTCCCATTTTTCTTTATCATTAATCTTTCACTTTATTAATGATAATACTTCTTCGTTAATTCTTAAACATTCTTTATCGTGTTATACCATACTTAACAATATTAAAATAATAATATTGTTAACAATAATAAAATACTGATAAAATCAGTAACAATAATCAAGGGGTTAATCATTAATCATCATCGTGTGCACAAAACATCATCATTAAATGGCCCTTGGTCAACCTCGGTCAAATCCCCGAAATCCAGATTTTCAGAAAATTTCTGAAAATAATTCTAAGTGTTGGACACATGAGCACTATTGGAAGCATGAGCACTGTTGGGCGTATGAGCACTGCTGGGAGTATGAGCACTGCTAGACTTTTCACCCTACACTTAGAAAAATTCTCTGGTCATACGACCACTGTTCAGACTTTTCATCTTATACTTAACTTATTTACGGGCATATGTGCACTGTTAGACTTATGAGCACTATTGGACTTATCACCTTATACTTAACTTATTTTCGGGCATATGTGCACTGTTAGACTTATGAGCACTATTGGACTTATCACCTTATACTTAACTTATTTTCGGGCATATGTGCACTGTTAGACTTATGAGCACTATTGGACTTATTACCCTGCACTTAGTTTTTCTAAGTCAAAATTCAGACTCATGAGCACTATTAGACTCATCAACTTATACTTATTTATTCTAAGTCCAAATTTCAGACATATCACTACTATTTGGGCTTGTTAGTCGTTTTAGTAACCTGCTCATATGACTAATTCATATTTCAAATTCCCAAACATCAGATTGCCTAGTACTAAAACATATACACATGATACTAGGCATAAATCTAACATAACATAAACATACATACATTCATATCATACGGGTATTATACCCAAACTTATAAAAAAACATACTTACATGCATTTCCAGCCCCAAAACATTTTAAAAACGAGTAAAAAGGGGACCTAGAAACTCACCTTGAGCAGCCTTTCGAACAACACTTCAAATCCGAGACCCACTTTCAAATTCTGCTCTTAAATCTTGAAATAAGCACTTTCACAGCTTTTTCTTTCTTTCTCTTTCTAAAACCAGGAGTTTTTTCTTCTTTTTCTCTTTCCTTCGAAAGAAAAAAACAGCTTTCTGCTTTTGATATGGGTGGCCATACCCATTTCTAATATAAAATATTAGATTTTTGTACTTTGTACACTTTACCCCCTTCCACTTTTATCCATTATCTATTCTTTCTATTTACTTTTCTTTTTCTTTTCTTTAAATGAAATTTCGGGGTGTTACACATTTATAGAATTTAATTGTTCTCCTAAAACAATTAAGCATATGTTTGTATAATTTTGTTGTTTAAACATATTATTTATGTGAGCTATTGTTACTGGTAATGTGTTTTCTTCCATTAATTTTTGAAAAGCTTGATAGTATCTTATTTCACTATCTTTTTCTATTTTAAATGATTGATGAGGAGGAAAAGTAGTTTTTAAATTTTTTCCATTTATATTGTATTCTCTTTGTATAACAGAAATCATACTATTAGTATACTTATTTATAAACCATAGAACAAAAGGTTTAATTGCATTTTCTTCACTAAGTTCTTTATAAAAAACTTCTTGGAACATATTTGTATCTTGGTCATCAAAATTTTTGAAAAACCAATTTCTAAATAATTTCCATTGTTCTCGATTAAATTCTTCACTAATTATTCTTCTTGCCAATGATCCTTGGCTAAAATTTATTTTTTCTACTTGATTCATCATATCGAAAAATTCATTTCTGACTCGGTTAATTCCGGTTCATTAGGCTTATATACACCTCTTACTATATTATCAGAATTGATTCTTAATTCTTCTACCCTATTTTCAGGTAATTCTTCTCTTATCTGAGAAGTAGAAGCTCTAGACGGACTTCTAACAGTATATCCTAAAGGAGATATATGAAATTTGATGTTCTAGAGGACACAGATCTAGATATTCTAGGTCTAATCTTATCAAATTGTATCTGAACTGATCCTTCAGATGTTTGAATAATATCTATTGGATTATTATCAATATATTGTTGTTTTGGCGTACAATTATTTAGTATCCAACTATCAGGAAATTCAATTTCTTCCCACTTTATTTTTCTTCTAGTGGTAATATTTGATTTTCCAAAATTAGTTTATATTATTATTGTTTCATTTAATGGTTTATCTACCATCTTACACTGAGGATTTAGTGTAAATAACGGTTTATAGTATATTCTATAACATATACAGATTACTTCTGACCCTGGAATATAATTATATCCATGAGTCTTAACATTTAATGTTAAAGCATCAGTTATATTAACATCAGTTAATGATAATTGTAAATTTGGGTAAACATTAAAATAAACTGGACCCTGTGATAGGCTAGATTGAACTATCCCTATTAAGGATTGCTTATAATCTAAATTTCTACCATCTCTTAAAGCTGCTATAAAGCTTTCTGGCAAACCTTCTAAGTTAAAGGCTTAAATGCTATTTGCACTACTCCAATATGAATAAATTTATATCTATCTTTTTATATCTTACTAACTCTTTATTATTTAAGAGTTTTATCATCATATCCTCTTTATTAAGAGCAATTGTTTCTTCAGTAGTTTTAACTACTTGCTTTAAACCAATTTTTTCAAAAGTTCCAAGCTTATAAACTTGTTTGTAATCTATTTTTGGAATTGTCCATTTATTCAATAATTCTAAATTGTGAGGAATATCATATTCTTCCTCAATACTGTTTTTAACAGTATCTTTATTTTCTATGATATTCATTTTGTTTAAAACAAATCAATGTTGAACTTCCCCATAATAAAGTTTATTTACCATGATTATATTTATTCACATGGTTATATTTATTCACATGGCTCTGATACCACAAGGCAGGATCCTTGTGGGAAAATTAAAATAAAAACCCAAAATTAAACAGATATTTTATAAAATATTTAAATTACAAACTTAGAATCTGAAAGTAAAAACCCTTAAACATGTCCGAATCCTCAGACCTTGGTAAATTACAAACTTAGACTCCTTTTTTTTTTTTTTTTTTGCTTGAAACCAGCAGAATTTTATTATTAGAGTATTTTACAAGAGAGATTTAGAGAGAGAGAGTTGATCGTAAGATCAGGTGTGTCTAAAATTAAAGACTTTAGCTCCTTTTATAATGAGAGTCTCAAGGAACAAACAAAACATGAACAGTAAATTACAATAATTTGAGACGATTTTTCTTTTGAAATTTTCAAAAGTAGACATTATTATGTCTCCAATAATTTTACTTTAATCAATTATGTCGGCCCCATTGGCAGACTCAACACCTTTTCTCATTTGTCTTTTTCCATTCTTTCCTTGGATACCGATTTTTTGAGATCTTCGAGCATCTCATCCAGATCCTCTTCTAGAATTTCTTCATCAGACTCATACGGGTCTTGGGATTCCCCTGGAAGGATATCATCTTCTGATTTATTGGTAGACATTTCTGAGATATGATCTTCTTGATCCTTGTCTTGAAAATTTTTATTAAATCTTTTTTAATTTCTTGAAAATATATTGCCAACAATTCTTTTTTAGAGACTTGATTTTCTCCTTTCATTTTAATTTTTTGGGATATTTCCTGGAACGGACTTGGAGATTCTCTCTGAGTCTTCAAGCTAATCTGCTTTGAGTATAACTCTATAGTGTCTTGAATTTTTTGTAAGGTTTCTTGACCTTCTGGGACGCCATTGTTGTCAAGCTTCATCATTTTCTTCCAAAATTTTGTATAATAAATTCTTTTTAAACAAGGAATTTGTTTGTGAGTATAACCCACTTCTGGAGACCATTTCCAGATCCATGGTATTCCAAATTGAATAAAAAAGTGACACAAGGATAATCCTTCTATTAGGATTTTTTGATGTTGTAATTCAATCAATGTGGGAGATATTTCTACCCATTCATTATAATTCTTTTTTAATAAATCTGGTAAAATTTTTACCGAAGGGCCATATGATAGTCACCATTTATATAAAAACCATATAAACTTATGTGATAAGTTTATAAACAAATCAATGTTGAACTTCCCCATAATATAGGTTTATAATCAGGCAGAAGAGATTATTTTCTCTTTCTCTTTAAGAATCTTTATTTGATTCCTAAAATATTTTATTGAGTCCATAATTTCTATGTAATTACGAGCTCTATCAATAGGATGCAAATCATAATATACATCCTATCATTCATTTGATAATATCTAGCCGTTATCATAGCTGAATAATCATTCATTTCAATTTGTATATTTATAGGCTATTTTAAGTGGTCCTTTTATCTTCTTCATGGTACCTGCAAAATAGACTATGAGAAATATTCTCTTGTTAAAAAATCAGGTAGACTATTATCTGTTCCCTTTTATATATTATTTCAAAATCAAATGGTGCAAGATGAGATTGCCATCTAGCAAACATTTGTTTAGACACATCATGTTTAAAATCTTTATTGAACATATATTTAGCTGCTTGACAATCTGTTTTTATTAAAAACTTTTGATTGTATAAATCATCTTGAAATTTTAAAACACATTTAACTATGGCTAAGATTTCTTTTGCAATCGTAGCATAATTTTCTGACTATATGTATGTATGTATGTATGTATGTATGTATGTATGTATGTATGTATGTATGTATGTATGTATGTATGTATGTATGCATGTATGTATGCATGTATGTATGCATGTATGTATGCATGTATGTATGCATGTATGTATGCATGTATGTATGCATGTATGTATGCATGTATGTATGTATGTATGCATGTATGTATGTATGTATGTATGCATGTATGTATGCATGTATGTATGCATGTATGTATGCATGTATGTATGCATGTATGTATGTATGTATGTATGCATGTATGTATGCATGTATGTATGCATGTATGTATGCATGTATGTATGCATGTATGTATGCATGTATGTATGCATGTATGTATGCATGTATGTATGCATGTATGTATGCATGTATGTATGCATGTGTGTATGCATGTGTGTATGCATGTGTGTATGCATGTGTGTATGCATGTGTGTATGCATGTGTGTATGCATGTGTGTATGCATGTGTGTATGCATGTGTGTATGCATGTGTGTATGCATGTGTGTATGCATGTGTGTATGCATGTGTGTATGCATGTGTGTATGCATGTGTGTATGCATGTGTGTATGCATGTGTGTATGCATGTGTGTATGCATGTGTGTATGCATGTGTGTATGCATGTGTGTATGCATGTGTGTATGCATGTGTGTATGCATGTGTGTATGCATGTGTGTATGCATGTGTGTATGCATGTGTGTATGCATGTGTGTATGCATGTGTGTATGCATGTGTGTATGCATGTGTGTATGCATGTGTGTATGCATGTGTGTATGCATGTGTGTATGCATGTGTGTATGCATGTGTGTATGCATGTGTGTATGCATGTGTGTATGCATGTGTGTATGCATGTGTGTATGCATGTGTGTATGCATGTGTGTATGCATGTGTGTATGCATGTGTGTATGCATGTGTGTATGCATGTGTGTATGCATGTGTGTATGCATGTGTGTATGCATGTGTGTATGCATGTGTGTATGCATGTGTGTATGCATGTGTGTATGCATGTGTGTATGCATGTGTGTATGCATGTGTGTATGCATGTGTGTATGCATGTGTGTATGCATGTGTGTATGCATGTGTGTATGCATGTGTGTATGCATGTGTGTATGCATGTGTGTATGCATGTGTGTATGCATGTGTGTATGCATGTGTGTATGCATGTGTGTATGCATGTGTGTATGCATGTGTGTATGCATGTGTGTATGCATGTGTGTATGCATGTGTGTATGCATGTGTGTATGCATGTGTGTATGCATGTGTGTATGCATGTGTGTATGCATGTGTGTATGCATGTGTGTATGCATGTGTGTATGCATGTGTGTATGCATGTGTGTATGCATGTGTGTATGCATGTGTGTATGCATGTGTGTATGCATGTGTGTATGCATGTGTGTATGCATGTGTGTATGCATGTGTGTATGCATGTGTGTATGCATGTGTGTATGCATGTGTGTATGCATGTGTGTATGCATGTGTGTATGCATGTGTGTATGCATGTGTGTATGCATGTGTGTATGCATGTGTGTATGCATGTGTGTATGCATGTGTGTATGCATGTGTGTATGCATGTGTGTATGCATGTGTGTATGCATGTGTGTATGCATGTGTGTATGCATGTGTGTATGCATGTGTATGCATGTGTATGCATGTGTGTATGCATGTGTGTATGCATGTGTGTATGCATGTGTGTATGCATGTGTGTATGCATGTGTGTATGCATGTGTGTATGCATGTGTGTATGCATGTGTGTATGCATGTGTGTATGCATGTGTGTATGCATGTGTGTATGCATGTGTGTATGCATGTGTGTATGCATGTGTGTATGCATGTGTGTATGCATGTGTGTATGCATGTGTGTATGCATGTGTGTATGCATGTGTGTATGCATGTGTGTATGCATGTGTGTATGCATGTGTGTATGCATGTGTGTATGCATGTGTGTATGCATGTATGTATGCATGTATGTATGCATGTATGTATGCATGTATGTATGCATGTATGTATGCATGTATGTATGCATGTATGTATGCATGTATGTATGCATGTATGTATGCATGTATGTATGCATGTATGTATGTATGTATGTATGTATGTATGTATGTATGTATGTATGTATGTATGTATGTATGTATGTATGTATGTATGTATGTATGTATGTATGTATGTATGTATGGATGGATGTATGTATGTATGGATGGATGTATGTATGGATGGATGGATGGATGTATGGATGGATGGATGTATGGATGGATGGATGTATGTATGGATGGATGTATGTATGGATGGATGGATGTATGTATGGATGGATGGATGTATGGATGGATGCATGCATGCATGCATGGATGGATGTATGTATGGATGCATGCATGCATGCATGTATGGATGTATGCATGCATGCATGCATGCATGCATGCATGCATGCATGCATGCATGCATGCATGCATGTATGTATGTATGTATGTTTAGAGGAAAAAACAAGAGACCGAGTGATATTATAAAGAGCATATTAGAATAGAAGTAGAGTGAAAAAAATAATGAGGTTGAGTGATATTTATTTGTTAAATATTACTATTTTCTTAAAAAATTAAAACAGTTAAGTCTACCGTTGTACAATGATCCAAAACGGTAACAATGGGTGGTGGGGATTTCGGTGGTCCCCGGGATTTTTCATTAGGTTGGGTTTTTTTTTAGGGTCAGTAGTTCGAGGAACATTGCTACCACCCGGGTTGGGTTTTCCCCACCTTTCCTGGTGTTGACTTTGCGTCCTCTAAGTACTGTCAACATCATTCAATTATAACGTATCATCTTATTCGAACCATTTACTACAATAAACTCTTTTAAGAAAGAAAACATTACTTTTCTAACTCACTTGAAACCTTAATTATTTTCAAAATTAGATTAAATTTTTAATTAAAAATTTAAAACATTTACTTTAATTAAAAACAACAGAAAATAAATTTAATCATAAAGAACTTAAATTAGAAATTGTATAAGAAAAAGATAAACTTACAATAATTAAACAACCTAAAAATTCAAGGCCAACCCCACATCCATCTCGACTATCTCATGTTTCACTTGAAACTTTATTAATAAGTATGTTCAATAAATTGTCACGCGACTCTATAGCTGTTTCAAAGTCCGACTCTATTTTATCTTGTTCATTGATTGACTACCATTTCACCCGCGTTTAATTTTTACTTCAGCTACCTTTTGGTGAATATAATGTTTTTCTACTTTTTTTCTCAAGATCTTGTTGCTTATAATATTGACCAAGCTTATTTTACTAGACGACTCGGTCACCCTCTTTTCTTTTTATAGGGGCCTTGTCGGTGTTGTATATTCATTCAGGACATATAGTTTGTTGTGAAACCTTCATTGAATCTTGTGTATTTGTAGGTTTCGAGGTTTTGTTCTTTTTTACGAATGACGATCAAACTTCTCTCCTGTAAACGTAACGTTTTACCATTTCACATGGTCTTTTACAACATCTCATGCGTCAATGTGTTGAAAACATTTCTTTTCATGCTTAATTTTGCATTCCTTCAATGTCTTTTAAATTATCTCTACATTTGTGGTTTCACTAACCTAATGTTGGTGTCACATATTTTTAATAAGGGAAAACTTCACGTAATAGCAAGCAAGTTTTAAAAAGTATTCCAATTAGGTCGCTTATATTCTTTTTTATTCTAATTAGGTCATTAATATTTGTATTCAATCAAACCACTAAAGTTGTAAACCATATTAGATGAGGATTGGATAACCAGGTACAGGGTTGGTTGTGTACTTATTTAATTGGTTTCATACGGACCTAATTGGAAGTTTTCCCTTGGTTAAAACTTCTTAAAACAAAACCTCGAAACCATATATGTGACATAATTGGAATACTTTTTAAAACTTGCTTGCTATTATGTGAAGTTTTCCCTTTTTAAAAATATGTGACACCAACATCAGGTTAGTGAAACCACAGATGTAGAGATAATTTAAAAGACATTGAAGGAATGCAAAATTAAGCATGAAAAGAAATGTTTTCAACACATAGATGCATGAGATGTAAAAGACCATGTGAAACTTTGTTTTCTATAAACCTGCGAACTCATCAACTATTTTTAATTGACATTTTTATTATGCTTTTCAGGAATCGAAAATCAAAGATTGCTTCACTAATTATACAACTTGGATAATCTCATGTAGCAGTGTACCAAGTTAGAAGCCCAGATTATGAAGCATTTAAGTATATATTCAATTTGAGATTTTAATATTATCTTCTAAACAACGTTGTTTTTGATATTCAGTCTAGTTACACTCCCGTCGCTTTCGTTGTGTGCTGAAAGCGGGGGTGTGTCAGGTTGGTATTAGAGACATTGTTTATAGAGAATTAGGTTTTACCTAAACTATTAACATAAGCTCAAATTCTATGAACCTTAGGGAACATGTGAACATTGTAGGTTTTAAATTGAAACTTGTGTAAGGTAAATTGACGATTACGGGCCTCGGCACCTCATGGGCCTCGGCACCTCATGGGCCTCGGCACCTCATGGGCCTCGGCGTGAGACGTCTTCCTTCGCTCTTTCTTTTCAACATTAACAATCTTGTTTTGACGTAAACTTATAAAAAATATCAAAACTCAAACACCGACATCCATAATATAATAATATATAATTAAAACATTTAGAAAATTGCTACCTTATGTTAGTACGTAAAATTGTTGTTTAACGATTATTATTAGGGACTTCGCATACAAGTTTTTCTACAAAATAAAGGGCAGTAATTACAAAAACATCAAAAATGCGAGTGGCATGGCCGTAAATAACATGGTTTTTACGAGTAAAGTAGAAGCCAAATGAATTTTAAATTGGAAAGTTGGGTGGCGTGAAAGATGGTGTTTGCACCGGAATAAAAAGTTAAAAACACTAGTAGTTCCGTGCACAAAACTCAGCACCCCAATCTTTCCAATTCTTTCACATCCACCCCTTCTATATTTTATTTTCTTCAAAGAGGCACAAGTTACTTTGAACTCGGACTAATGCCCCACAAATTTTTAAACACTTCTTGATTCATTAACATGCCACCAACCAACTTATTCATAAAATGAAAACGATTGATTTTAATTTTTGATTATCTTATAATAAAATCCAAAATATATGGATCGAATATTCATAGTGTTTTTTTCCTTAACTTCCTAATAGAATTACCAAACAACGGATATGGCAAAATTACTTGGTCGAAACGATTTAACTTTAGCACCGGTTGATTATAGTGACTCATATTATATTAACAATTAACATAAATTAAAAATACATTTTATATTATTATAATAATAATCAAGCTTCGTTTGAAAAACAAGATCAACAAATTCTTCATGAGATTGTATCAGTTCTCATCACAGTTTCGTTTTTGAGTTGACCACATATTTTAGATAATACGATACAAATAATTAGAAAAGATTAATCAAAATATTTATAATACCAGCATGTAACAGATAATTGTCTTATCGATTTCGTTAGTTTTTCTTATATATTTGTTATGTGCTACTATATTTACGATATAAAAGCTAATTTTGATGTCATAAAAAACAACTTTCATTTTTAGTATTACAAATTATATTACCATACTATCTGACTTTTAACAGTTTCAATATATGTAATAAATTGAAAAATAACCACTTAGATACATTATATTTAAGCATGGCCCTACTTATTGGTGTTGCATTTATGTAATCAAGAAACTAGTTTGCATTCCAAGATCCATCTTTCACAGTCTTATCATAAATCCAAAATTGGCATAAACTAAAATACCTACCAAATTCTCAATATGTTGGTTACCATTATGTATCGTGAACAGTAATTTGGTCTGTTAGGATGCCAACCTAATAGCCTGTGAAAATAAACGCAAACTTATAGATATTATTTAAACCTAAGTGATCAACCAAGCAATAAACAGATCCTAAATTACATAATAGTAATCAATCACATAATAACAGTGTTCCAACATATAAACGAAAACAATACATTAGAATGCACAACAAAAATAAACAGACTGACGTTTTTCGTCTTTGTAAAATCTACAGACTACACATAGCATATGGTGATAATAATATGTAGTAAATTTTCAAGACGTTAGTTAACTTATTTATAGAAA
This sequence comes from Flaveria linearis, assembly GCA_024085815.1. NCBI lineage: Eukaryota > Viridiplantae > Streptophyta > Magnoliopsida > Asterales > Asteraceae > Flaveria > Flaveria linearis. The sequence goes on along the minus strand of JABSNV010000294.1, from coordinate 23,742 downwards.
ACAACTGTATTTCGACAGTTTCCAGTCAAGTCTCACACTACATTTTCCAGCTGATAATATAACAAGAAAAATAAATGACTATGAAGAACAAACCAAATGGAAAACAAGGTTGAAATTTAGAAACACTAGCCTCTGGAGAATCAACGGTTAAGAATAATTGTATAACGAGATGCTTTTATCATCCGATACGCTTGCAAGCAGACTCCCCTTAGCTCCACCACCCACAGCTTCAAACTTCACCCCCCAAACCTGGTCTGTATGGTTAGTCATGGTCTGAACAGCTGCCCTCATTTTAGGGTCCCACAACTTCACAGTTCGGTCACTGGACCCTGATGCAATTGCTGCACCATCTGGGCTCACATCAACGCTCAATACCCAACTAGAATGGCCTGACATTGATGAAAACAGTGTTTTTCCTTCTGCATCATACATATGGATACACTCATCATCTGAGCCCGAAACAAGAACTCTCGGGTCTAGAGGTGAATATGCAAGAGAACGAACAGGCATTGTGTGGCCTTCAAGGTGATGAAGGAACTTGGCCCGTTGCACATCAAAGACAGAAATAGAACCGTCCATGGACCCACATGCCAGCTGTCTTCCACTTGGGCTCCATGCAACAGACAGAACAAACTTCTTGTTGTTGCCTTTATCAGAGGGCTTCGAGCCTTCAGGTCGAGGAATGGATAGCGTTGATATCAATTTCCATTCAGCAGTATCCCATAGTTTGACCGACGCACTACTTCCCCCAGCAACAGCAAGAGTGGTACCCTGCAACACACAATTAATTGACTCTAAAATAACAAAACTAAGTGTTAATATGAAACAGGTATGTAACTATCATGATGAATCTACATTCTACACTAATATATCATAACAGATCACGTCCTCTTTAAATAACTAGAACAGGCTTTCGAGAGCATGAAATCAGGATTCGGATAGCAAAATTAAGCAGTAATCCAGTTAATTGCTATCGGCAACATTAATGAAATTCGAATTATTAAAAGTACGTAGGAGATACAAGCCTATAAAAAGGAAAGGAGTTCAGATAATTAGCAAAAGAATCAAAACAGAAGCCAAAAAGAGGTCCAATGAACAGATCACCGAACAACCAATTAAGACCTAAATATAATCAGAGAATCAAAAACTCGAGATTAAGAAGAATAAGAAGAAGAAGAAGAAGAAGAAGAAAGCTTTACCCTGGGATCGAATTGCATTTGCCAGACTTCAGAAGGAGGAGCCTCGAGAGTAGCGATGGTGTTGTTGGAGTCAACATCGAAGACACGGATGAAGCTGTCGATGGAGGCGGAGGCGGCGATGTTTCCAGAAGGATGAGCGGCGAGGGAGACGACGCCGAGGCAGTGGCCGGTGTTGGTACGGAGGAGGGAGAGGTCCTCCGGATTCCACAGCTTCACCGTCTCGTCCAGGGATCCCGTCAGGAGGAGGCCCGGGGACTTGTCGGTCGGAGGGACCCACGTGCAGGCCCACACGCAGTCCTGGTGAGACGTTTCCAGAGACCTCACCCATGCCAGCTTCATTTCTTCAGATAAAACCCTAACAAACAACGATTCTTCACAACGACGATCGATCGATTTGACCCGCAATTCACTCTTCAAGTTTTTCTAAGCTACCAAAAGCTAAAGCTTTATTATTTTTTACTGCAAACCTAATTGCTTTGCTTTAAATTGAAGGTGTTTAAAATCGAATATCAAATTTCATGTAGAGTTAATAAAACAATATTTATCGTGTTTAAATGTAAAAACATTACGGGATCAACACAAAATATTAACATTATACGATTTCTTTAATCTATACTAATAAATGATTACATGTGATGATACATGTCATCATCAAATTTCAACTCACAAAAACTTTACCGTATAAACTTCCTTTAACAAATTTTTCACAAATCATGTTATATTTTTTACTTGAAGTTTTTATTTTGTTTTAATTCTTTTTTAACAACAAGTGTGAAGTTTTTATTTTTTTAACTACCTCAATCTCCACTAACCATTTTAAAGATTTTGAATCCATGATATCAACCATCTCAAACATTATTTAACCCTTTAATGCTTATGATCACAAATTATTATTTTTATATAATCGATTTAAATAGAAACAATAGAGTTTAAATATTATTGTTTATATATTTGAATTATTATTTATAACTTTTAACCTGTTAATACACGGGTTAATAACCTAGTTACCTATATATTATTTCTATAATTTTTTTAAATGTTTATAGGATAATAAAAAAGAGAAATGATATCTCAATTATATAATTGGGTCAGTCCTAAATTAACAAAGAAAAGGTCTAGCACTTTTTCTTTATCATTTGTTACACTAAATTTTCTTCACACAATATTAATTTACTAGCTATAGTAACCCGTGTGTTATACGGGTTGAATAAATAAAAAATTAATATAACAAAATTTATTAATTATAAATAATATTTTAAGATATAATATCACTGAAATTATGTATTAGAAATGACTGTAGGTTATAAAATAGTGATATCAACTTTTTAAAACTTTATTTTTTTCAAAAAAAATAAACGTTTTGTTCTAAAACAAACCATATAAAATTATCATTTTTAAATTTTTTTTATTATAACTTAATTATTTTTGGTTTTAAAAAATAACTTTTTAAAAATACCAATTTTAAATTTTAAATATTTCATATTTTTAAAAAAAGTCTTATGCTTTAAATAAATTTATTATTTTATAAAAAAATATATATTTAGAAATAACATTAATAAATAGATCTCTTTATTAATTTATTAAATCAAAAAATGTTAAATAGTATTATTAGTAATTAAGGTAATTATTTAATAGGAGAGAGAGCGGGAAAATTTTGATGAGAGTGATTGTGGTGTTGACACGTGTCATCCCAGATACCTTTTTATTATAGTAGGAAGATTGACATTTACAAGACTTTGAGTTTGACTCATTATTCTCATGTAGTAAACACATGTACACATCTTATATCATCATTCGTAAAATATATTTAACGTGTAATATGACAGTATAAGTATGCTCAAAACATACACAAATTAGCAGTTTTTTTTCAAAGAAAAGTGGTAAACTAGAATCAGATGTCTTTTAATTAATGGATAAAATGAAGATAATGTTACATGAATAGAATTTAGCGTAACAAGTTATTAGAAATTTTATTTCATCTTATAATTGACTTGCAAATATGGATTATTGAGTATTCAAAAAATGAAGAAGATGATTTTCTGAATTTGAAAACTAAAACGAAATTTTATAAAATTGAATGCGAAATCAACTCAAGATTTACAAGCTATTACATATATTTAACTAACAAAATAAAACCTAATATAGAAAAATGCTCATCAAGTTTTTCTGTTATATGCGAAACACTCTAAGGGTTTATTAGGTGCAATATGTTCGAAATGGGTCAAGGGTTTTACCACAGTGTGCCTTTGGGTGGCGGGTTTCCCTTGGATTGATGGGCGAGCCGGTCACCAGCGTTGTCTGTGTTCACGGGCGTGGATGGTCTTTTGCCAATAGATTTACCCCGATGACCGGATTTAAAAATTATTCGTTGGCCGTTCAAAAAAAAATATGCGAAAGGGTCTAGGTAGTACAATACAACTAGTATACTACATGGCAAGCCCAAGCCAGAAAAGCAGGAACAAGCCCAATTTGATAGAACCCGAAGCAGCCCACTTCGATGTCGGTCATCTAGACATCTAGTTGTCACTCATTACCTAGAAATAGATGGGCCCAAAGCACAAGAGCGGCATACAAAAACATGAATGCCCTCTAAATCTAAACTGATCCAACTTTTAGATGAACCAATCGCGGTGAAAACCCTTTAAATTCTGTTTTTAATTTGTTTATTTACGTTCGTTTACTTTCATCTAATGCTTTTATTCGGTTTACAGTTTTAGTGGGTGTTTGAGAGTGCTTTTCTTACTTTCTTTTTAACTTATTAACTTTTAAAAAATTAAAAAGTTATTTTATAGTATTTGGTAATCTGATGGTTGTGAGGGAAATAAGTTAATAAGTCACTCCATATTAACTTATTAATTTATTTATTAACTTATTAATTTATTTGACAAGTCAATAAGTCAAAAAAAGCTTTTCAAAAGCAATCCCAAACACTCCCTTAAGGAGGAGGGGCACTCCTCTAAATTATCCTGAAATCCACCAATCATACACTGTCACGTCATAAGTACCCTGAATACCCTGAAACACCCAAAAAGCTGAAAATGTTACCCTAAACTACACTAAAACTTTTCTTTTAATATTATAATGATTTAAAAGATAATTCACTTTTATTAAAAATAATAATTATAATAATTAAAAATAAAACATTATATATTTAAAAATAAAAGATTACATAATTAAAAATAAAATAGTACATAATTAAAACTAAAACAGTACAAATATTAAAATTAACCTATTCCTCGTTCGAATCAAGGTACTCTAGCCTAAACTTGAAAGATGTTCGACAAATTCATATCGAAGTTGGAAATGTGTATCTTGATCATATTGAAGTTGGAAAATATCTTTTTTTAGAAGAACTACTCGCCATATCCTCCATGGATTTTTCGACAAGATTTTTCATAAACCATAAACTGGTATCATCTGAATCTGTTTCGTTTTCGGGAATGTACAATTCTGGATACTCGTCAGACACGGTTGACGGTGTTTGTGTAATTGTTGTATTTGTATGATTTTGTTTGAGTTTGTGTAGATAATATTGTTGTAAAGTCCTTAATAGCGATCGATCTCACTTCGTTTGAATTGTTGCACTTGATAATACGTGAAGACGGGTGCACATTCTACTTTAAAGCAATTTTGATAACAAGGTGTTTTCAATGTTTACAACAAACTCATTGTAATTGAAATGTATATACCATGTGTCGAACGATTACAATGATAATCGATACAAGATCGATCTCACCCGAGGGTGGAAAATCACAACATGTGATCTGCTCAATTGAGCGAAATAAACAGAGAAAACACACAAACTATCTAGACTAACTCTCGGTAAAGTGAAGCACGCCTCAAACTAAGTTTGCATGCGAATATATATACACATCTGCGAGTTTTCGCATGCATGTGATAACAAACCAAGTTTTCGTATGATGTATTCGCTTAAGGATCTCGCATCAACAAATCGCATGCATGCGATTTGTTCTTCTTTCGCATGGCAAGTCGCATGCATGCTAGTTGTCTTCCTCTCGCATGGAGCTTTCGCATGCATGCAGGTTGTTCCTCTTTCGCACGCATGCATGCATGTGCGACTTGTTCTTCTATTGCATGCATGTAAACATATGAACTTCAAGTTGTTCATCTGAGATTAGTTAAAACTATCTTGTAATCCAAATGTTGAGTCCTTACAATTGTGTATGTGTGTTAGTATTTATAGTGTAAAAATATTTTTTTTACTTTAAGTCGCGCCCAACGGTCTCTTTTTAACGGCTATACAACCGTTACACCTCAGCTACACATCGGCGAGTGTAACCCGAGACGATGAGCCCCGGTGGCTACCCGAGGGGGTGGCGGCGGTGTTACCGCCCGGGTACCACCCTATCCGAGCCCCTTCGGGCAGCGCCCCGTCCTCCCTTAATCATTTGATATATTTTAAATTTTAATTTGGATATTGTTGTTTACTTTTAAAAATGTTCTGAATTGTTGAATTATGTGAAGAGGATGATATTTAGATATTGTCTTTTACTTTTTAGTTGATGTTTGTTTATTTTTATTTTGGATATTAATAAACAAACATAAAAGAAAACGAACAAGTCTTGTTTATGTTCATTTGATGTGTTTAAAGGTGTATAATGTTGGGGATTTCTTAATAGAGAAACGACCGGATGATTCTGAAGTCGTGTGATTTCACTTTCAGATTAAATAATTGGAGTGTATACCAATAATTTAACCGGATAAAATCAGAATTGATTCAAGATTTCTTATGAATTTTTGGATGTTGTTTGTAATTCTCCTTTTTCCAGTACCCCTCTTCTCAAAAATCAATACCAACATAAAACGAGATTGAAGTTTTCCAAGATAACTGTTATTGCAGTTTTGAACAAATTACACATTTAGTCCCTCAAGTTTAAATGATACAATTTTAGTCAAATCGAATTTCTAATACATTTTCTATGAAGGACTTTTGTTCAAAATAAAAATTTTCCAAGCTGACCTGGCAGCTCGACCCCAGTCAGGGGCTCTGCCCCTTGGACCCCGCCAGGGACTGCCGCCCCTTGGACCCCGCCAGGGGCTGCCGCCCCTTGGACCCCGCTTCTCTCGGGGGTGCTGCCCCGAACCCCCCGTCAGTCCCGATGACATTCAAACAAGCGTGTACTCTTATTTGAATGACACATGTAATCTCTAATTACACTAAAATATTCAACGGCCGTAAACTTGGTGGTGGGATCTTTGGGATAATAAATAAAAGGGGCAATACAATATGAAGAGAACGTACGTATAACTGAACAATTTATGTTCGACGCAATTGCAAATTTGCAGTAAATAAAAACAGAAGAAGATGAGAGCGAGAATGGCAGATGCGTCATCATGTCTGACAAATTTTCCCTGGGTTTGAACATGTTTAGATTAGATGTGCTTGTAGTTTATTCATAGTAGCAGTGTCTAGTGAGTTTTTAGTTGTATTGAGGTTTTTTGTTATTTTCATCTTTCTGACAAATCTTGATATTCTTTAACTTGTATTCAAATTAATATTCATGTTCTTGAGGTTGGTTAGTTTATCAATATTTATAGATTAAATAGTTTAAACTTAACCAAAATCTCGATGACTTTTAAGAACTCATATAATTTAATATTTCTTGCATAGTAATATTTATTTAATTTATGTGTTATATGTTAAAACCCTCCAATTACCTTTTTCTGAACGATCAAATTTATTGAAAAAAACTAACAGGATGCTAAAAAGGAAGCATACAAAAAATAGAAACTAGAATACAAATTACATCAAAATTTCCAATCTAAATTACTCTATCTTCCCTCTTACTTTCATCCAAACAAGTGATACTTGAAGCCTATCAATATTAGTGTGTGTAGTAAATGTATCATTATAGATTTAGAGTGAAAAAAAAAGAACCTTAGTTGATCATATAGTCGATCAACCGCTAAGTGTTTATAATCAATGAACGGTGTAAATTCAATGACATTGATGACGACCATTAGCATGTCAGATAATATTATTGCATTATTAATTTAGTCGGTAAGTTTTCTCTAGACAACTTCTATTAAATTATGCAAGTGTAGATAAACTAAAGTCAGCGCCTGATTTGTTGTGCAAATGTTTGACTATTTCATAGTTAATCTATATCATATATAAAGCATATGAGAGGGGTATTTTAAGATACCATAAAATTAAGAACACATACTATATTCAATGCATAAGATACAACCACTTTTAAGGGTAAAATAGTATTTATAACATTATTTACACATTACCCCTTATAATTAGTTACATAATAACCTTACACTTACTAATATTTGCATAACATTTTATATTATCTAAACCATACACAAAAAAAACTTAACATGTTTTAAGATTTCAGCTCTATCTTTTAATCTATCACATTAAAAAACGTTTTGAGACTACAACTTAACCTGTTTTTATTTTTAAACATTTTGGTGTAAACTTTTTGCTAAAATGATCTGTATTTTATAAGGTATAATAAGTTAATGCGTATATACAAGTTGTCATGCAGAACTCATTTATTTGGTGTTTTAAATTTTAATTAGCTTAGAAAAAACATAATAAACTTTTATAAAACTAATACAAGAATAACAAAATATTAAATGCACGTGTGAAATGTAAAATGTCGTCCCGCTGCATTGCGCGGGCACCCTTCTAGTAATATCAAACAAGTCAGGAGGTACGCAGTGCGTGTTTCTTTTAGTTTATTGTGATCTTCGGTATAAAAAGCACATAGGTTCTTGGTGGTGAAGCTCCTGAGCAATAGGGGTTTCAAGGGGGCAGCTGCCCCTTTAGCGGGATTACAAGGGTAGCACACTTGGTAGCGGGGTTCAAGAGACAGTAGCCTATGATGGTGGTTTAAGTGGCAACGCCTGAAAAAACAGTTTTCACTGCTCAATCCCCAGCAAAAACGAATTATTCTTCTTTTGGTCATTTATTATGTTCTTTGTATTTTTTTTTACGTTTTGACACACATAAACATACTTTGATCTTGTGTATAAAGTCAGTTTCATCTTAGCATTTGGTCGCTGAAAATACGAATTTCTAAAACCAACTATATTTATCTGAAAGTCAACAATGACGTTTGTTTCTTAGCCTAACATGGTCATGATCGAGATAATACGAGCAACTCGCAACCATGTGTAGATGTGTTGATTGGTAGATACAAATTAAGTTAATCTATACTATATATATATATATTCATTTGAGGAGGGCAAAAATGTAATTTTACACAGTCTCTTAAAATTAAGAGATATACATGTATTCATGCACAAGGTACAAGTTAGTTTGCTTTTGATGTATATGGAACGGAGGGCAAAAGAAGAAGGTCCGAGAGTTGCTTTCGAGTTTCGACCACTGTTACAAAAGAAGAAGGTCCGAGACCTCTCTTCCCAGATCTCCTTTCAAAATTCAAACAAGCTAATCTCTCTCTATGAAAGTCATTCGATCTATGGTAAAGAAATAGCACATAATCATCTGAATGGATGCAGTGAAGGAGCACCGATTGTTAGTTGTGATTCGATTTCGTCACCGACGGTGCTCTCGAAGAGGAAGAGGCCGGCGAGGATTCAGATTCCGTTTGCGCCTTTGAGTTTGATGGATGAGGTTGTTAAGCAGGTTGATGATGTCGCACAGATCGGCGATGAAGGTGAGGAGTATTCGGTGTATTGCAAAAGAGGAAGAAGAGGAGCAATGGAGGATCGATACTCCGCAGTTGTGCATATCCAAGGAGATTCGAAACAGGTATAGGTTTTAATAAGCTTCATCGATCTGTTGATATTGTTCAATTGAATGTTGATTTTGCAAATTATCTGATGTATCAAACACAAAAGTGCCATATGCTTTAAATTTAAGATCTCCACAAACAATTTTGACTGATTCTAATTTGATGCGATTTTGTTCATGAAAAAACATATAAAATAGCTATAGCAGTTAGATCAATTGTTGTTTAATTCTCCATTTTTGGTATTTATGTTGATTCTGCATTGATTCTGTTGTGATCATGGTTATCGCGAATGATTTCGTTAGAACTAATTACAGGTATCTATTTTATTTAGTATGACAATTAAAGTGGCTAGAGGAGGTTGCTCTGTGAAGACGGACCCCTCGGTTTTCAAGAGGCTTGGAAGGAGAAATCAAGAAAATATTGCAAGCAATTATCAAGTAAAATCTGCAGTCTGCAAGTATTGGTTGGAAGGAAGATGCACCAGAAACCCGTGTAGATTCTTGCACCCAGATCAAGCGAAACCATATACTCTCAAGTCAGAAAATGTTTGGAGGAATCCCAACAGTTATAAATTGAAGAATTCGCCTCCGAATGGGAAGACTCAACCAAAGGCTGTAAAGAACAAAGAGAACTGTGTCCAGAATCAGATTGCCCCGAAGGTGGAACAAAAGGTGTTGAAAAATATTGGCCAAAGTAAAAGCATGGAGAAGACTGGAACTGACATCAAAGACGAAAAGTCCCACAATTCGCATTCGTGGTTTGGTGATAAAAGTCTCTTAATGATTGCTCAGTTGGAAGGGCATTCAAAGGTCTTCAAACATGTCTAAATGTTGTTATTTTGTTCTTTTTATCATGAAATTGCTTATCATATGGTTTTTTTTTATTTAGGATGTAACTGGGATTATCTTCCATTTTGGATCAAATCATCTTTATACTGCTAGCAAGGACAAATCTCTACGAGATTGGGATTGTAATAGTGGACATGTCCGTTTGATTTACTTGAATTGATTTGTTTATCCTTGTGCATAATTCAATTATCTAGATATTTATGCTAATGTTTTATGTTGGCAGTGTGGTGGTGTAATCAACTTTGATTACGAGTGTGGTACTTTTGTCGAAGAAGGTCCATGGACTTTTGCTGGGCTTCAAAATACGATTAAGGTAGATCTTGTGCATAATAATTTGTTCAACAATATGTAATGGATTTATAAACTCATGTTGTTACTGATTGGCCTTTTAGGATCTTGATTCTGGCAGGCTTGGAATCTCGAAACTCACAATGAAGTTATTATCCGAGCAAGTGGTGGAATGGTTAATGCAATTACTATGTTTGAAGACATTCTTTTTGCGGGGGTCTTGGTGGTAAGAAAGAATCAGGGCAGCTTCGATTTGGAGGACGAGAAAGACCTTTTCGTGCCCCATTGTATGAATTCTCGACCATTTTACTTGAAATTTCAGACGAAAGCTTAAAATACAGTAGAAATACACTGTGGGCGACTTTCAACCTGTTTGACCCATTATAGATGAGATTAATTGTGTTATTTACTTTTTCTTATTGATTTACTTGAAAAGGCGTCCAATTCCATTGGATGATCTCAAACGGCTTGGGATCTCAAACGGCTTGGATCCCGCCTCCTCCTGAAGGAAACTACATGTCACGATTTGTACTAATATAAAGTTTATATGATAATTTATTTTTCATTTAATTAAGTTCTTAGAATGTTCTTTTACCCATATGTCTAGGGTGGAGCTAAGAAGGTCATCATCTCTGCCCCGAGTAAGGATGCACCCATGTTTGTTGTGGGTGTGAACGAGAAGGAATACACACCCGATGTTCACATCGTTTCAAATGCAAGCTGTACCATAAACTGTCTTGCCCCTCTGGCCAAGGTTTTTGTTCTTTAGTCGATAAATTTTAAGTTTTTTCCTTAATAATTAGCCCATTTATTTAATCCCATTTGTGTGATGCAGGTTATAAATGACAGGTTTGGTATTGTTAAAGGTCTTATGACCACCGTGCACTCCATTACCGGTATTTTTTTTCAAAGTTGTTGATTGTTTATTTGTTAGAGATGGTATTCTGACCCAATGACCCATTTATGTATCATTAATGGGTTAAATTGGGTAATGTTTGATCTCTTAACAGGTTAAATGTTTTTTGAGTTTATTCAAATGTATAAAGAGATAAAAAGGTGTTAAAGTTGGTCTAACCTGGTCTGTTTTAAGTTCCATTTATAAAATGAACTTCAACACATTAACCCGGCTGACCCGTCCATCTTACGACTTCATGAATTTTACTTTTGTATATTGTAGTTTTGTGATGTTGCATTGTTTGTTTATACTTCAGCCACACAAAAGATTGTTGATGGACCATCAGCCAAGGACTGGAGAGGTGGAAGGGCTGCTTCATTCAACATCATTCCTAGCAGCACCGGTGCTGCTAAGGTATTCAAGAATTTAAGTTTCATATTTTGCTAAATTCCGGCAGCTTTTAACGTTTTTGTGCAATATGATATTGAATAGGCCGTAGGAAAAGTGCTCCCTCAAATGAAGTATAAATGGATTCTACAGCAACCAACAGAGTCAATTAAGAAGCTACTTCATCAATCTTTTTTTATGTTGCAGGCCCATCGGTATTTCTAAATTTAATTGCAAAATAGCTTCAAGATTAAAATGATAAAGAAGACAAAGGTGAATAAAGGGAATAAGAAGGAGAAGGGAGGACGGCGTACATGTTCATGGGGTAAGATGCTCGAATCGAAGTGCAAATTTGAATTTGTTGCCTCTATTCATGTTAATGCTCATTCTTTGATTATACCAGAATTATCCATGGATTTAATGTTGTTAGATTCTACAAGAATATTATGAATTATCTATTTTGAAATGATAGTTATCGGCCTTTATAAATAGCTCATTTAAACAGCCTATAGCTGAATAAAGATTTAAAGTTTTGAAAAAGTTTAGCATTACACGTAATCTAGGTATGTGATTACTTGACTGTGAATACAATTGAGCTTAATAGATTTTAGCCTAAATGACATGATCTCAATTCAAAAACTATCATTAAGTGGCAGTTGTGTAATGTCAAGCTATTAACCTATGAATGGCAATTTGGGTTGTCTTTTGATATATACACATGCAATAATTACTTTAAATGGACATCCGAACAGTCTATGTCGGAGAAAGTGGTATGTGAAATATAAATGATATTGGTATAGTTTGGACTTTAAACAATATTTTTGATATGCGCAGATTGATTACAGAGATTCATATAGGAACTTAGCTTCTTTTTCATCTAATATATGTTGTTAGTTTGTTACCCATTGTTGGATCATGATAAGGCTGTGCAACCAAATTCACTTCATAGTCACTTTTGGTACTACATTAAAGGGCTTCCGAAGCCAAGCCAGAGATCTTCTGAGAGTCTAAGACAACAGCTGAAGACATCTTCCAAAGGCAAAAGCTGAAGTCAACTACTGAAGACAACAACTGCCAACAGCTGAAGATATCTTCCGAAGACAAAGTCTGATGAAAGAGCTGAAGACAAAGTCTGAAAGCTTCCGAAGACAAAGTCTGATGAAAGAGCTGAAGACAAAGTCTGAAAGCTTCCGAAGACAAAGTCTGATGAAAGAGCTGAAGACAAAGTCTGCTTCCGAAGACAAAGAAGACTCAAGCCTCGAAGAAGCAGTCTTCCGAAGTATAAGTGCCTTCGGAAGAAGTTATTCTTCCGAAGCACTTTATCCTTCGGAAGACATTGCTATGTCCAGCAGATAAAAGTATGGTCCCTGACAGTCCGCTGCAGACCTCTGATACAGCATGGCATCTTCCTAAAGAGCCATGTTGTTGACCATACTTTATTCTACTGTTCACCTTTTTATGATAGTACATGTTACCACTTTAGTTGGTGACAAAGGTAAGTCAGGGACATGTCCTGACTACCAACTCTCAGGCAAAATGTCTGAAAGACCTCACCTAGAGTCTTGTAGTATAGATGTAAGGTTAGAGGTGTCCAGCTGGTATCAAAGTATATCCGGCTGTAGGTAGTATTATATATATCTTCTCCCTGTAACTCTTTATTAAGTGATTTGAGTCCAAGTGTCTTGTAATCCTTTGAGTTGAGAAGCAATATATAAAAGTACCTTGAAAATTTACCTGCTGTTAAATTTTCTTACTGCTTGTTACTTGTTATATTGTGATCAACTCTTCATAGACTGCTTGCCGAGTGTTGATTCACAGTGAGTTGAGAAAAAAACCACCCGAAATCCGATCCTGCAATTGGTATCAGAGCTCCAGGCTCTTGATTGTGAGATCTTACCATCCTAATCAACCTGTTTTTTTCACTCCTCACCACAATCCACTCACTCAAATGGCTGCTCTCTCCAAGGCTGATATGGAAACTGGTACCTTGACCAAGTCCCCTATGATCACCCCTGAAGACTTTGACACATGGTGTATCAGGATGGAAGGCTTCATCAAGTGTCAAGACTCAAGGATGTGGGACTCCATTGTCAATGGTCCTTTCATACCAAGCACACTACATCTGCCACTGGTAATCGCATCATTCCAAAAGATGTTGATGATTACTCAGAGGAAGATAGGAAGAGAATAGAGCTAGATCAAAGGGCTATGACTTGTCTCCAAACTGCTCTCCCCCACTCCGTCTACAGACGCTTCAAGAAGTGCAAGACTGCTAAAGATTTATGGGAAGCTTTGAAGCTGATGTATGAGGGATCCAAGAAACTCAAGAGAACAAGAAAGATCTCTTGAAGCAGCAGTTTGAGAACTTTACTTTCAAGGCTGGTGAGACCTTGACTCAACAATACTTCAGGTATGTTGAGCTAGTAGATACTCTGGCGGATATTGGAGTAGCTCTTGAGAACAGAGACATAGTTAGGAAGTTCATGTCTTCTCTTCCTAAACTATGGACTCACTACTGTGTTGTCATCAAGAGAACTTCGACCTTAAGACTCTTTCTCTCACAGAGTTGTATGGTATCCTAAGTGCATTTCAGATGGAGATGAACATGCAGAACTCCTCTGACCACTCCAATAACCAACAGTTCAGCCCTTCATGTGGTTGAAAGGGAAAGCATGGAACCACAACATCAGTTGCTATGCTACCCTGACAACTCACATACTGGACCCTTCATCACTCTACCTGAGACTCCAAAGTCTCAAAAGGTTCAACACAACTCCTTTCAGGATAGTTGTGCCTTTGTCTCTGGAAGTGGACACTCTGGTGATTTTCAATACTGCTTTGATGATCTTGAGTGCTTCAATCCAGATGATGTGGAGTACATGGACATTGTCCAGCAGATGGCTCTTTTAACTTACAGAGCGAAGAAGTTCTTCAAGAGAACTGGAAGGCAATTCCCTCAAACCCAGTCAACAGCAAGTTTGGGTTTGATAAGAGCAAAGCAAGGTGCTACAACTGCAACCAACTTGGTCACTTTGCTAGGGAATGCAAGGCTCCCAAGAACAACCCGGAACCCCACAGGCCTCCACACATCCCACTGCTCCCAAGCATGAAGAAAAGTCAACTGAAACAGCTGCTGTTGCTCAGGAAGTTGACTGGAGCTTCATGGTACAGGATGTGACTCCCGCTCAAGCACTCATGGCCGGAACAGATGATGATCAGGTATATGAACATCTTTGTACTGCTGCCTGTATTGCTAAAGTTAAATTGTATAAGGATTACATTTCGAAATCAGATCTGAGGTTGAGTCTTTAAATGTGCTAAAATCTGACTTTAAAGAGCTGAATCTGACTATCAAGGAAAATTGATGAGTTAGAGAAAACTGTGTCTCTTTTGAAACATGAAAAGACTAACTACAAGACTCAAATCAAGATCTGATCTCCAAACTTTCTGAAGTTCAAGCCCAGTTAGTCACAGCTGAGGCTCAGGCCAGGAAGCAAGCTATTGCTGAGCAAAGCTTCCAAACTATTCTTGCATCAACCTCTCATTCCAAATGTTTTATCAAAACAAAGAAGGGTTGGGAACCAGTGAAATAGCTCCACCACACTCTTATGAGTCTATTAGACTACCTAGATGTGGTACTGAAGAGCAAGAGGTTCCAACTGCTGACCCTTCTCCATTGGAACTAGAGGATGAAGCAAAAATAGTGGCCTCCACAGGGGAGAAACAGGAGGATACACCCATCTCCACCTGTGATGACCAAATCCTGACCACCAAGGCAAGAAGAAGCAGAGCTAAAGCTGCTAGAAGGACTGCTAAGAAGGTTGCAGAGTCCAAGCTTAAGTTTGACCCTAAGCAAAAGGGTGTCTTCATTTCTGCCGGATTTCAGTGGTAGGTACTCCTGATTCAGGAAAGAGTGTAGTACCAGCACTCCTGTCCTACTGAAGGATCAGAAGTTAAAGGGAAAGTTGCTGATGAAGAGAAGAAACCCAAGAAACAGCAACCTGCAAGTTCCCAGAAGACTAACATTGCATGCATAATGTGTGGTCTGCACAACCACATGGCTAAAGATTGTTACTACAATCCAGCAAGCACACATTATGCAAATAATGTTAGAAAAGAAGTAGTCAGAGAAGGTTTCTCAGTTGGACCACTTCAAAAGGTCCAAATGATGAAAAGGGAAAGTTGGTCTCGGAAGCCAAGTTGCTTTCGGAAGAAACTGCTTCTTCCGAAGGGAAATGGCTTCGGAAGCCAAACCTTCTAAGGTTCGGAAGAACAAGAAGGCTCCCTTGAAACCATCTCAGAAGAAGACTACTTCGGAAGAAAAGGTGGTGAAGGCTTCTTCCGAAAAGAGAGAAGCTTCGGAAGAAGACCATGCTGCAAAAGCTTCAACAAGCTCATCCTCAAAGATCAACCAAGGATGGATTGGAAGATCAAGGAAGATGCTGCAGCCCAAACCTCTTCTTCAACAATGACCTCTATTGAACCCCATTGCATATCTTTTTGGTTCAATTATGTCACTATCTTTGGAAGAGCCCGAGACCTGCAAGGCTTGGGCTTCCAAACAAAACTAACCATCTCATCTTATGTGCAGGGACATCCATTTGACAAGAACAACAATATCTGGATTGTAGATAGTGGATGCTCCAGGCACATGACAGGAACAGATCTCTCCTTCAACAATTCCAGAACTTTGATGGAGGGCCTGTCCATTTGGAGGTGAGGCCGAGGATATATTTCTGGCAGAGGAAGTATATCCAATGGCAGAATAAACATTGACAAAGTTCACTTTGTCAAACAGCTTGAACACAATCTGTTAAGTTTTTCTCAATTCTGTGATCAGAAGCATCAGATGCTTTTCACAGAACATGAGTGCATTATCCTCAAACCAGGGATGACAATTCCTCCGGAATTGGTGCTTCTCAGATCTCCCAGGAAAGGGGATATGTACAAGCTGGATATGAACAATGCTTCTCCTATGGGTGAAGTATCATGCTTTCTTTCCAAAGCTGATAGTGATGAGTCAACACTATGGCATAAACGCATGTGTCATGTGAATTTTAAAACAATGAATAAATTGGCTAAAAATAACTTGGTACATGGTTTGCCTAAAAAGGAATTTTTCTGCAAAGATAACTGTGTTGCATGCCTGAAAGGGAAACAACACAGATCATCTCATAAATCCAAATGTGTTAACTCTATCACTACTACTCCATTACACTTATTGCACATGGATCTCTTTGGTCCCACAAGTATAATGAGCATTGGAAGGAAATCATACTGCCTTGTGATCGTTGATGATTTTACAAGATTTACATGGGTATTCTTTTTAAGAAGTAAAGATGAAACTGCTGAAACTTTAAATCTTTTATTCTTAAAATAGAAAATCAAATTGATCACAAGGTTAAGATTATTAGAAGTGATCAAGGGACTGAGTTTAAGAACTTCGTTCTTGACTCATTCTGTGACTCAAAAGGGATTGCCAGACAATATAGTGCTCCCAGAACTCCTCAACAAAACGGTGTTGCTGAGAGGAGAACAGGACACTTATTGAGGCTGCTCGGACCATGTTAGCTGATTCAAAGCTGCCTCTAACATTCTGGGCAGAGGCAGTCAGCACTGCATGCTATGTGCAGAACAGGGTTCTTGTAGTTAAGCCCCATGGAAAAACCCTTTGAGTTATGGAACAAGAGGCCACCGTTCATTGGCTTTCTAAGGTCCTTTGGCTGCAGGTGTACCATACTTAACACAAAGGACAACTTGGCAAAGTTTGCTGAGAAGTCGGATGATGCTATCTTTATTGGATACTCTTCTAGCTCCAAAGCTTATAGAGTATACAATATTAAGAATCAACAATTTGAGAGTCATCCAACATAGTTGTTAATGAGCACACTCCTTGTGTTAGGGGAATGGACCTGAGTATATCTTTGATTTAGAATTGTTTCCAAACTATTCTAAACCATCTTGTGAAATGTTTCAGCTGGAACAGTGCTCAAAGTGATGCTGATGCTGATGCAGGTCAACTATATGAGCTTCCCAGACCTATTCCAAATTCTCCAAGAGCTGAAGGCAACAAGCTTCAACTATTCACAGATCTGACAGTGTAACTATCTCCAGAATAGTGAAGCTTCAACAAGTGAATCACTTGATCAACCTCAAAGTTCCTCAGGTGATCCACTACAACACCAGGTTGAGGGAAGTGGTATTCTGAAGGAACAGGCAACTGTTAATACTACTTCACAACCAACCATTGATGATGTTTCTCAATCATTCAATCAGTCCTCATTGAATGACTCTGAAACAGCAGTTGGACAGAGTGATCCAGTTCCTGATCAGAATATGTCTAACCTAGACTTATCTCTGCAATTGGAAGTGATTCCTCGTCTTAGGATTCACAACACTCATCCAACTGAGAACATCATAGGGAATGTCTCTGAGGGTGTGAGAACAAGAGGACAAACTCATCATGGGAATGTCTGCTTGTACTCATGCTTCCTGTCTCAGATGGAACCAAAGAAGGTAGAAGATGCCTTAAAGGATAGTAGTTGGGTTGAATCGATGCAGGAGGAGCTGCTTCAATTCAAAAGACAAAAGGTCTGGAATCTATGCCCACTACCATCTGGTCAAGTACCCATAGGCACAAAATGGGTATTCAGAACAAGAAAGATGATAGAGGCTTGATTATCAAGAACAAGGCAAGACTAGTAGTTCAAGGTACACCCAGGAGGAAGGAATTGATTATACTGATGTCTTTGCACCTGTTGCAAGACTTGAGGCAGTTAGGATCTTCCTTGCTTATGCTGCATCCAAGAACTTCACAGTCTACCAACTTGATGTCAAGTGTGCTTTTCTATATGGGATATAGATAGGGAAATCTATGTGTGTCAACCTCCAGGATTTGAAGACCCACAGCACCCCAACTATGTGTGCAAGCTGGATAAAGCTCTATATGGGCTGCACCAAGCACCTAGGCTGTGGTATGAGACCTTGTCTCAGTTTCTCCTGAAGAATGGATACACTAGAGGTACCATTGACAAGACTCTTTTCATCAGAAAGAGTGGAGAAGACATTTTGCTTGTACAAGTCTATGTTGATGACATCATATTTGGTTCTTCAAACGACCAATGTGCAAAGACTTTGAAAGCATTATGAAGCAGAAGTTTGAGATGAGTTCCATGGGAAAAATGGACTTTTTCCTAGGAATCCAGGTGAAACAGATGAAGGAAGGGTTCTTCATAAGTCAATCTAAGTATGTCTCAGACATCTTAGAAAGATTGAAATGAAGACTGTAAACCAGCCAAGACACCCATACCCAGAAACCATAATCTTTGCCCTGACCTTGAGGGGGAGGATACTGATCAACATCAGTATAGAGCAATTATTGGTTCTCTGATGTATCTCACTGCAAGTAGACCAGATATCATGTTTGCCACATGCATTTGTGCAAGATATCAGGCTGCTCCAAAGGTGTCTCACCTAGCTGCTGCAAAGAGAATCCTCAGATACCTCAAAGGAGCACCTAAACTAGGTCTCTGGTATCCAAGAAATAGTGATTTCAATCTCTATGGATACTCTGACAGTGACTATGGTGGCTGCAACATTGACAAGAAATCAACATCAGGAGGATGTCAATTTCTTGGTGGAAGGATTATCTCATGGCAATGCAAGAAACAATCCTGTGTCTCTACATCAACTGCTGAAGCTGAATACATTGCTGCTGCTAGCTGCTGTGCTCCACTGCTATGGATTCAAAATCAGATGTTAGACTATGGGTTCAACTTCATGACTACTCCTATCCATATTGACAACAACAGTGCTATCTCCATTACTGAGAATCCGGTGAAGCACTCCAAGACAAAACACATTGATATCAGTATCATTTCATTAGAGATATTCATGAGAAACAGCTGATAAGTTAATCAAAGTTGACTCAAATGAACAATATGCTGATTTGTTCACAAACAAGGCATTTGATGAACAAAGATTTAAGTATCTCATATCAGCAATTGGGATGATAACATTGAATAACTACCTCTTTTGAAGACCTTTTTAAATGAGTAATGTCTTGTGTCAATACAATTTAAGCCCTGTTACAAAAGATCTTTAAATTATTCCAAGTGTAATTCCTTCCGAAGAGGAATTAACTCTCGGAAGATATTCTTGAATATCTTCCGAAGCCAAATTCCTCATTGGAAATTTTCTTCTCGGAAGAGTTTTTGGTCTCGGAAGAAGCGATTGATTCTATATCAGATCTACTTCCGAAACTTATACAACTCTCCATTCGGAAAGACAACTTTACCTTCGGAAGCAATGCCTGGCTTCGGAAGATAAAGTGCCTTCAAAGGACAATTTTACCTTCGGAAGCAATATCAAGCTTCGAAGAGAAATTGCCTTCGAAAGAAAATTACCTTCGGAAATGTTTTACCCTCGGAAGTAAAGGTTTTTATATGTAACGGATATCTTTTGGGCCCCACTCTGTAAAAAGTAAAGATTTTGTTGATAATGTCAGATTATTTAAAATTATCCTTGCCGCCAACATCATTTCTCCGCCGTAAACCACCATACCACCCACAGTAACCCCAAAACAGTTACCCTATTACCACCACTACCACTATTCACCCTTTTTAAATAATCTTGACTTATCAATTTCATCTTCTTTTACCACTTTACAGCCCTAACTGTTCCCTTCACTGTCAAACCCTAATTTCACTCAAAATTTCAAGCTTACCTTTTCTCCAATGGCGCTAAACCCTCAGCACAACCAAGTCGCATTACTTGACTCGTCAAGGGATGCCGACTTCACCCAAATCATCACCTTTCTCACCGAATCCACCTACCTCACTGCACTCACAGTTAACCCAACCGTATACTCCAACCATATGTCAGAATTTTGGAGCACGGAGAAACTACAGTGATGAATGGGTTCGAGTCCTGAGAACCAGAGTTTGTGGCCAAGAGTTGGTCATCAATGAACAGATCATCAGGGAGCATCTCGAGCTTCACGATGATGGGCTCCTACTGAGTTCCCCAAGGAAGACTTGGAAGGCACCTATATCCTCATGGGATATGGAGGCGATGTCAGCAGGTCTACAGTATACAAGTTCAACTTCTCTTACCATTGGAAGTTCCTGCTGCACATTGTTTTGCACTGCCTCTCCAACAAATCAGGGGTTGGGATCAAATCCCATATGAACTAGGATGCCTAGTTCATGGGTTGGTGAGAGGCCTCAGATTCAACTACTCACGATTCGTGTTGAACAACCTAATCGCCAATCTCAGCAGGGATACATTCTTCATGTATCCCCGATTTCTTCAACACATAATCAACTGTGAGATGGAACCAAGCAAGCTTGTCTGCGCAGCTGCTCTTCCTGTTCCACACATGAGGCCTACCATCTTCAAGACACTGAAGAAGATGTCCACCAACTTCACTGGACGGTACACTCCATTACCTCCAGAGATGACTGAGCGCATAGCTCCTGGTGACATCCCTGTTCTCCCCACAGGTGATGAACCCACACCAGCAACATCCACCACAATACCAAAACCTTCTTTACCCATCAAAGCCACATATCAGAGACGCCCCAAACGAACCCTTGTTCAATCTACTCTGATTGAACAAGCTCCTCTGTTCACACCCAAGGACTAGAGTGGAATCATGGGCTCCCACTCAGTCCGAGGTCACACCATCCTTCACAATTGACCTCAATGTGGGTTTTGAGCCTCCTCAGTCTCAAACCCCTGAGCCCGAACCCCAAGCCTTTAGCCCACAGGTGAGTCTCTACACTCCCCTGTGCAGCTTCTAGGGACAGCCCCACATAGGCTCAATGCCTGTAGACATTGATCAAGGTCCCGGGTCAGTAGGACTAACCACCCTCTCTTTCACTGACCTTTTACTCCGAACTGATGAAGAGATTACATCTCTCCATGGCCATGAAGTTGATCTACAACACCCACTGAGAGATCAACAGAGCCAAGAGGATCCCTTGTCTCTAGCCCCCATCAGAAGCCTGCTACTGAGGTGAGTCCCACTGATGTGGAGGGGACTCATGTAGACTCAGCTGCCACTACTCAGAGTCTCTCATTGAGCTCTCAGGACAGTGGTAACATAATTAGGACTGAGTCTACGGCAACTTTGCCCATTGACATCTCTGAAAGAGATGACTCTGAGCAAGGAAACCAGGGTGCCAAGAAACCACATCTGGTGGTGAGAGTGAGCATACTAGGTATGTTATCTCATCTCCCCGTGATTCTTCCTATGAAGATGAGGGAAGTATGCAACTAACACTTCAGTACTTGCTTTCTAAGGTCTCCAACCTGGAATCACAGGTGAAGATCTTAGAATCAAGGACTGCCACTCAGCAACTTGAGATTAACTCTCTCAAGGCAACTAGCTGAGAAACAACTGAGAGGTCTGGTCTGTCATGTACCAATCCAGGTCTCAATGACTTCTTCCTCTAGCTCATCTAGCTCTCAAGATGATGCTACCAAAAAGGGGGAGAAAGTTCAGAGACAACACCTAGGAACCACAGACCCAACTCATTTCCACCCACAAATCATTACACTACCTGAGTCATCTCAATCCTTTCTGGAGATTGACTCAAGGATGCTTCAAGATCTCTACAGACTTTTCACAAAGTTTGTATTGAGATCATCCCTAGAACAGCCCAGCCCCGACACCACACTTGCATACTTTGGGGCTGAGGAGCTTCAAAGACTGACTGCACCTTCTACCACTGTGGAGGAAGTTGGTCAACCTAAGGTCTTCATGGAACCTGAGATTAGCTTCGAAGGGGAAATGGGGACTGATGGCCCAGCAACTGAAACAGATGGGACAGAATCTGCAGCAGTCTCATCTTCCGAAGCTCTAGCTGAGCTTCCGAAGCTTACATGGAAGCCTCGGAAGAACAAGACAAGTCTTCCGAGGCCGAAATAGAAGCTGCGGAAGGCTTATTTCAGATGTCCGAGGAACTGACCATCACAGATGTCATTGCTGAAATTGCATCTGAGGTGAGCAGGGAGGACATTCTGAAATACCTCCAACCCAAGCACCAGCTGAACTTCTCTCTCAATCACAACCCTCCATCCAAGAACCACCACAGTCAAGCACAATCAAAGACAAAGGCAAAAGAAATTGACTGCGGAAGAGCTTCAGGAGGAGGAAAGATTGAGAAGGCCAAAAAGAAAGGTCGTTTCCTACTGAGAAGCTGTTAGCTGCTAGTTCTAAGGCAGCTGCACCAATCAGGAAGAAATCAACCAGAGGAGAAGAACAGCACTCATTGACCAGTCTCATCAATCTAGGAGCTGCCAATGAAAATACTCCTGCTACCATTAGAGGAGTTGTGACTTTGGAGAGGTCAACCAGGCTACAACAAGAAGGGAAGCCAGGTTGGCCTTGGAGAAGGAAGAACAAGAGCAGAGGGAGGCAGCCCTGAAGCTGAGAGAGGCTAGGATCAAGTTCCTCCTCTCAAGAGGCTTCAGTCCTGAACTGTCTCCACATGATGATGATATGATCCTGCTGCTCCACACAAAGAGCAGGATCAAATGGAAGGAAAGGAAGAAGGCTGCTAGGGAGAAGTTGAAGGTGAAAGAAGAGGGAGGAAGAGAAGGAGGTCACTGCTGCCAAGAAGTCAACTGACAAAGCCTGGATGAAGGACTACCTCCGGCTCATGGCTTCTCTGGTAGGCAGGTGGGACCTATGTCCGAAAGGACACTCCAGCGGATAGTCAGTGAATAAAAGCTGACATCCTTTTGGGAAAAGGAAGGATGTACAGAGGATGAAAGAATGGTCTTCACCCCAGCCACTCAACCACAGCCACAACCCACACACAGAACCAACCCCTTTTCCCATTAAAACCCGAACCCACTGATGAAACCTCACCCCTCAACCACAACTCTACCAAACCTACCACATCACCTCAACCACCCAAACTACCCATCCTAAAACCCAAGACTCAACCCAAAACCACTAAACCTAAGCCTACCCAACAACAACCAAGATCATCCCCTCAGCCTCCTAAACATCTCTCCTTAGAAATAAAGGAGTTCAAGACGAGCTCATCAACTGCACTACCTTGAGCAGCATCTCCTGTGAGGGAGAGGTTATCAACATCACCTATGTTGATAACTCTTCAAGCTCCCTCACCCTAGGCCAATTTCTTGAATTGCCTAGAGATACCTTGGGCCAGGCTGCAAGACTTCTTGGTCTCAACTCCGATACCCTCAATGCTGAGGAGAAGAGGCTAAGAAGAAGACTGGTGACTCTGCTGGATACCAGGAAAGAGGACAGGATTTCTGTTCAATCTCCTGGACCTAGAAATGCAATAATCCTGGAGGTTCGATGAACCTTCTCACAACTTGTTTGGAAAGGGAGAATGGTGAAACCAACAGGCTCA